>PVKS010011774.1:0-55660 GCA_004027875.1 Aplodontia rufa | reverse complement strand
AGCACCCCCTCCATGAGTCCATTGTGAAATGTGTATCTCCTCTCCCCTGGATTTACTCCTTTTCAAAAACTACAGCAAATTAGGATTGAGGGCTAGATATGTAACTCAGTGGTGGAGCACTTGCACACGTGTGAACCCTTGGTTCAATACACACACACACACACACACACACACACACACACACAAATAGGATTGATTTCATTTGGACACATGTTTAGTTCCGTTCTAACAAAGAGAAGAATATCAATCATGGTAAAATTGTTATATGTGCCCAATGCTCCCTCCTTGTATAACTTTCTCCAGAACAGTCTTTTGCAGATTGTTCCTCCTTTCCTCCTTTGCCACTCTGATCTATCCAAAACCCAAATTCCCCAGCAAGTCTAGAGTACCTGGACCTTTCCTGACCATTCTCCCCTGTCAAAACTTGCCTGACTCATGTTTCATTCACCTATATCAAGTTGATAAACACATTCAAACTGGGAATGGATCCATATATTATTTCTATTAGATGAGTGTGTTTTTAACATAAGGTGTTCAATTTAAGGAGTAAAATTGGGAGAATTTCAATCCAACTAGAAAAGTTAGCAAATATCTAAGGAGCAGTGGAGCCAATTTCTGTCTCTTAAACAGAACTTACATATTTATTTCAATAAAGAATTACAAAATGGTGCAGCCACTTTGGGAAGCAGTTTGCTATTTCCTCAAAATGTTAAACGTAGAGTTACCATATGACTGAGAAATTCCACTCCTAGGTATATACCTCAGAGAACTGAAAACATCTATATAAAAAGCTCATGTGGATGTTCATAGCAACATTATTCATAAGAGTCAAAAAGTAAAAACAACCCAAATGTACATCAGTTGGTGAATGAATAAACAAAATGTGGTCTATCCACATTATTTATCCCTCAAAAAATGAAGTAAAGGCACATGCTATAATATAGATGAGCCTTGACAATATTACGCCAAGTAAAAGAAACCAGACACAAAAGATCACATATTGCATGATTCCATTTGTATGAAATGCCAGAATAGAGAAATTTACAGAGATAGAAAATAGATGAATAGTTACCAGGAACTGATGTGAGGTGGAAATTGAGAGTAACTACTACTGAACATAAGCTTTCTTGGGGTGATGAAAATATTTATATGTTGAATAATTTTGATGACTGTGCAACTCTGTGAGTATAGTAACTGTAAACTTTGAACAGATGAATTTTATAGTTAATGATGTCAACAAAGCTGGCTTGGATCACTCCTGAGTGTGTGGATTCCTGCAGTGTGAAGACTTGAACCCCAGGTCACAGCAAAACACCTGAAGTTCATTGCCAAGACTGGAAAGGAGCATGTAAGGTGCATAGCGGGCCCTAAACAGGATCCTCACCATGTACAGGCTCAAGAATTTAAGATAGAGGACAGACCAAAGGAGGATCCCTGCCTGGAGCAGCCTCCACCTACCTGAACCCACACGTGCCTGTCTGGGCCTCTTTTAGTCCTGGCCAGCAGGTGTTCAGGATGCCACTGGTAAGACCCCCCATCCAGAGCAGCCCTTGCTCAGGACCAACCAGAGGGGGATCCCAGCCTGGAGAAGCCACCACCTCCCTGACACCCCATGTGCCTGTTTGGGCTTCTCTTTTGTCCCAGCCGGCAGGCACTCAGGACACTACTGGTAGGACCTTGGGCCAGAGCAGCCCTGCCCAGCTGAAAAACCAGCCCAGGGAGGCCTCTTTTTGTCTGGACCCTGGCACAAGCCCAGGATCGCCCGGAAGAGGATTCCCCACCTGGAGCAACTCCTGTCTACCTGACCCCGGCATGCCTAACTGGGCCTCTTTTAATCCCAACTGGCAGGAACTCAGAACACCACCAGTAGGACCCTCATTCAGAGGAGCCCCTGCTCAGGACCAACCAGAGGAGGATCCCTGCCAGGAGTAACCCCTGATTACCTGACATCCTGTGTGCCAGTTTTGGCTTCTTTTGGTCCCAGCCAGCAGGCGCTCAGGACACCACTGGTAGGACCCCCTTCTGGAGCAATCCCTGCCCAGCTGAAGGACCAACCAAGGCTTTTTCTGATCTGAGTCTCAGCACACACGGAGGACAGACTAGAGGAGTATCCCTGTGTGGAGCAGCCCCTAGCCCAGGCCTCTGGACCTGGCCTGGCAAGTGCCCAGGACAACCCAGGTTCAGATCTGTAACCTTGAGTCTGGAACCAAAAGGTAGAACAAAATGAGGACCCAGGCAGAAGTAGAATCTGGAAGAAGGTGATCATCAAAGAGCTGGTGGCTGATCCCACCCTTTGACGTGAAAGGAAAAACCACCTGGAGAACTCCCTACCTTCCCCGCAGGAAATCTCAATTCAGAGATGCAGAATAAGCTCTTCAAAAATGAAGACTCAAACTAGGAAAGGTTCACCTCAAACCCATGACTCCCCTAAAAAGGATGCCATGGATAGGAACTGAGATGAAGACCTTAAAAAAATCATCAATGATCTGATTACTAAAAGAAACAATGAGCTAAGAGAAGATATTATGATGGGACTAAATGAGAAAACTCAAGAGATGAAAAAACTATATTCTAAAGGAAATAGTCATACTCAAAAAAGAAGTAACAGTGCTAAAATCTGCAATCAATGACATGAGAGGAAATATGGAAAAATTTAATAATAGACTAACTTCTATATAAAACAGAACCTCAGCTTTTGAAGAAAGAACTTCTGACAATGAGGACAGGCTGAGCAAGCTTGAGGGCTCGATGACAAAAAAGGGAAAAATTCCTAGAATGTGAACAGAATTTTTAAAATGTCTGGGATGAAATGAGAGGAAACAATTTAAGAGTAACTGGATACAGGAAGAAATTGAAACACAAACGAATGGTATAAGGAACATTCTCAAGGAAATAGCTAAAGAAAAAATTTCCCATGTAAAAATAGAGTCAGGAAGCTTATCAGACATCCAATAGGCCTAATCAAGTGAGAAACTCACCAAGACTCATCATATTCAAAATGTACACAGGGAAATCAAGGAAAGAATATTGAAAGTGCCAAGGGAGAAATGCCAAATCACATTCAAAGGCAATCTAATAAGAAACACATATGACTTTTCAGCTCAGACTCTGGAAGCAAGAATATCATGGAAGGAGATGATGATTCTCTCCATTTCCATTGGAAACTTCTTGACTCTTTTGATTGTTTCCTTGGCAGTACAAAAGCTTTTTAGCTTTATGGCATCCCATTCACTGATTTTTTATTTTACTTCCTTCACTTTAGGAGACATGTTGAGAAAGTCTTTGCCTACTCCCAAATGCTGAAGTGTTGGACCTAATTTGTATTCCATCAGTTGCAAGGTAGCTGCTTTAATTCCTAGCTCCTTGATCCATTTTGATTTGATTCTCATGCAAGGAGAAAGATATGGATCTAATTTCAACTTTCTGCAAGTGTCTGTCCAGTTTGTCCAGCACCATTTGTTGAAAAGGCTGTCTCTCCTCCATGTAATATTTTGTCCCCCTTTGTCAAAAATCAGATGTTTAAAGACTTGAGGGTTTGTTTCAGGGTCTTCTATTCTATTCCATTGATCTTCTTTCCTATCTCGATACCAGTACCATGCTGTCTTTGTTACTACAGCTCTATAGTATAGTTTTAAATCTGGTATGGCAAAACCGCCTGTTTCATCTTTCTTGCTTAGTAGTGTTTTGGCAATTCTAGTTTTCTTATTGTTCCAAATGAATTTGAGAATTTCTCTTTCTATGTCAGTAAAGAATGACATAGGTATCTTTGTGGGGATAGTATTAAATCTGTATAAAGCTTTTGGTAGAATGACTATTTTTATTATATTAATTCTGCCTAAGAGCATGAGACATCTCTCTATCTTCTTAGGTTGTCTTGGATTTCATTCTTCAATGACCAATAATTTTCGTTGAAGAGATCTTTGATTTCCCTTGTAAGGTTAATTCCCAAGTATTTTTTTTTTTGAAGATAATTTGAATGGGACTGATTTCCTGACTTCTTCATCAGTCCATGAAAGTATTCTTAAGTGGAGAATTTATAGCACTGAGTGTCCACATTAAGAGTCAGGAGAGATCCCAAACAAATAAGCTTATGCTCCAACTCAAATCTCCACAAAAGGAAGAACAATCTACTCCCAAAGCCAGCAGAAGACAGGAAATAATTAAGCTCAAAGCTGAAACAAATGAAATTGAGAACAAAAAAAACAATAAAAAGAATCGATAAAACAAAGAGCTGTTCTTCAAAAAAAATAAATAAAACGGAAAGACCCCTAGCTAAACTAACTAGAAGAAGGAGAGACTCAAAGCAAATCAACAAAATCACCAATAAAAAGGGGTGATCACCACTGACCCCCTTGAAATCAAACAGATAATCAGGACATATTTTGAAAAACTATACTTCTCTAAATCAGATAAGCTGGATGACATGGACAAATTTCTAGACACATACTACATCCCCAAATAGACACAGGATGAAATTGAAATCCTAAATAGCCCAATAACAGACACTGAAATCCATACAGCAATTAAAAGTCTTCCAAAGAAGAAAAGCCCAGGACCTGATAGATTCCCCACTGAGTTTTACCATAACTTTCAAGAAGAGCTAACACCTCTCCTTATTTAGCTATTCCAAGAAATTGAAAAAGAGGAAACTCTCCCAAACCCTTTTATGAAGCAACCATAACCCTGATACCAAAACCCAACAAAGACACATCAAAAAAAAAAAACCCAATAATGACACATCAAAAAAGAAAACCACTGACCAATATCCCTGATGAACGTTGACACAAAAATCCTTAATAAAGTTCTCACAAGCTGCATTCAAAAATACATAAAAAAGATAGTTCATCACTATCAAGCAGGCTTTATTCCAGGTATGCAAGGCTGGTTCAACATATGCAAATTAATAAATGTGATTCATCACTTAAATAGAATTAAGGACAAAACCCATATGATCATCTCAATAGATGCAGAAAAAGCCTTTAATAAAATCCAGCACCCATTTATGCTCAAAACTCTAGAGAAAATAGGGATCAAATGAATTTAACTTTGTGAAGGCCATATATGGCAAACCCTCTGCTAGTATAATACTAAATGGAGAAAAGTTGAAAGCATTTCCACTAAACTCAGGAACAAGACAAGGCTGCTCACTTTCACCACTTTTATTCAATACAGTCCTTGAGACCCTGGCTGGAGCAATCAGGCAAGAGGAGGAAATCAAATGGATAAGAATAGGAAGGGAGGAAGTCAAACTATCTCTTTGTGCTGATTACATGATCCTATATCTGGAAGATCAAACACACACACACACACACACACACACACACACACAACAAAACTCCACCAGAAAACTGCTAGAGCTAATAAACAGATTTCGCAAAGTAGCTAGCTACAAGTTCAATATCCATAAATCAATAGCTTTCCTATATGCTAACAATAAAAGGAGAGAAGAAGAAATCAGGAAATATATCCCATTCACAATATCCTCTAAAAGAATAAAATTATCAAACACTGAAAACAGAAATTGAAGAAGACCTGAGAAGATGGAAAGATATCCCATGCTCTTGGTTAGGCAGAATTAATATAATAAAAATGGCCATTCTGCCAAAAGCACTTATTGATTCAATGCAATACCCATCAAGATACCAATATCATTCTTTTCAGATATAGAAAAAGCAATTCTCAAATTCATTTGGAACAAAAAACCCAGAATAGCCAAAATGTTACTAAATAAGAAAGATGAAACAGGTGGTTTTGCAATACCAGATCTAAAATTATACTATAGAATTGTAGTATTAAAAACAGCATGGTACTGGTATCAAAATAGGAATGAAGACCAATGGAATATAATAGAAGACTCTGAGACAAACCTGTGAGTTTAAACATCTGGTCTTTGACAAAGGGGCTCAAAATATACCATAGAACAGAGATAGCCTATTCAATAAATGGTGCTGGACAAACTGGACAGCCACTTGCAGAAAATTGAAATTGGATTTTTATCTATCACCTTGCATAAAAATCAAATCTAAATGGATCAAGGAATTAGGAATTAAACCTCTGACAGGTTACTAATATCCAAAATTTGCAAAGAACTGAAAATACTCAATAAAAAACACAAACAATCCAATCAATAAATGGGCCAGAGAGCTAAACACACACGTTGGAGTTCTACTCAGCTATTAGAAGCAATGATATTGCATCAATTGAAGATAAATGATAGCAATGGAAAAAATCATGCTGAGCAAAGTTAGCCAAACCCAGAGAGTCAAGGGCTGAATGTTTTCCCTCATTTGTGGTAGCTGGAGCTACACCCAGGCTAGGAGGAAAGGTAGACAAACTTATGAATTAGAACCATAGAACAAAAATTCAGTATGTAAGTATTTGTGAGATACAGTTGCAAGATACTGCAAAAGATATTCCAACAAGCTATACTGCATGCCTTTACAATAACAAGGGATGATAGGAAGGGAGGAGAAGGGGAAATGTTAAAAAAGATACAGCAAGATACACTCCAAGTATTTATAAGTAAGTCACTATATATACTATAGTTTATGTATATAAAAAATATTCTTCATAGGTATAAGAATTATATCACTGTACTTGGGTATTTTAGGAAAATATAGGACCCAGCAGAGAGGCAAAGGATTGGGGGATGGGAGGAGGGAGGTAGAGTGGGGGGGTATTGACCAAATTATATTGCTGTATTGTGTTCATCTATGACTATGTGACAAATCACATCATTATGTACAACTATATTGCACTAATAAAAATAAATTTTAAAAAATCCTAAAAAAGAAAAAATGAAATTAAGATACTATAAGAAACCCTGCTACAAGTGACAGCAGGAAAACTGCTAGCAGGTCTACAACACGGAAATGGCTCAAAAGATCAGCTTCTTGATGCCAAAGAATCCAGAACTACGGCAGGACAGCTGAGACCTGTGAGTTGGAGGCCTCCTCTAGTTAGTCTCCACTTTTTCCTGTCTTCAACCCCATTTTCTGTCACCTTTCTCTACAGTTAATTCAAATCACCTATATGCAAGAAGACCTGCCTATATGGAAGCAATCCCATCGGTCAGCAGTAGACCCTCTCTTTTATTAAGTGAAAGAAAAACCGAGTCCAGCAGTAATCTAGAGTTGTGGTTGCCAGGAGATGGGGAGGGAACAGTTGCGAGTTGTTTAATGGGACAGAGTGTAAATTTGCAAATCTGAAAACATTCTGAAGGTAGATGATGGTGATGGGTTGCACAAAAATGTGAATGCAGTTAATGCTACAGAACTGTACACTTAGATAAAATGATAAAACTCATATTTATAATAAAAATTTTGTTCTTAAGTTTAAAAAATCTGTTATTTTTAAAAAGTATCTATATGCATTAAATACATTTCAGATACCACCCTTTTTATCATAATCTATGTAGTAATCCAGATAGCTACTTATTGGCCAAAAGCAGCCAGGAACCAAAAACTCTCATATCTACCCAGGAACTCCACATCCCTCCATCGCAGGTCATGTAAGATGTGTCCCTTGGAGAAGCAAAAGTGCCATAGGAGTATTTTCCCCCAAATATTGTCCAATCACATTGAGTCTAAGTGTGGCTACTTTGGCTCCCGCCTCTCATGAAACAAGGTGTGCTTCTATGAGGATGTTTAGACCAATTTAAAAAAAAAAGAAGAGGGACTATCTTTTCTTTCCTTAAGTGACTGTAAGATGAAAAGATCTGCATCTTCCTACACCCTAAGTTTATTCTGGGAACACCCTTCTCACGCGGTGCTCATGGGACAGCAGCCTCATGGGCAAACATCTGGGGATCCCTTCATCCTGAATGCCCCTCCTGGAACTGCACAGGTCACCCTGGTCTAATAAAGGCTCTGAATGGTCTAAGACACCTGGTAAGTCTCAGTTTAACCCAGCACTATGTCTGGCCCCATGTCTTCCTTTGGACAACTCCTGTTAAGATCTCTGAGAATTCGTGTTCCAGGGAAGACTCGCGAGCATCTTACTCAATGGGAAAGAAAGATTGCTGGGTTTCGCTAAGGGGTGAAGCGTTTGGACTCCATCAGGCAAGGGCAGCCACTTCCACTTATCTCCTCACGGAAGAAGCAGAACATTCCCCCAACCAGAGACTCTTCCCCCTCGGGGGCGCAGGCGTGTAATGCACATGCTGGCTCATTAGTTACAAGCATGTTTGCATGATTATGGGCAGGTACCTGCAGCACACAGGGCTAGTCTCCAGCTGATTCCTGGTCTCATTTTGCGGTAGTACACAGTTGTTATGATGCACACATATTGTTTTATTTTCCTTCACAAACCATGTACTGAAGAAGTACAAAGAGCACTGGACTGAGGAATCTAGACAAACCTGAGTTTGAGGCTCTCCCTACTCACCAGTAAACTGTCTAGCCCAAGTGTCAACAAGACCATCAAAGGCAAGTAGAAGCAGTTTTAGACCTTTTACCGAAGCCCTGACACAATAGGATGTGAGTCCACAAATTCCTCGGGAATCTTCAAATCATTCTCATCACGTTTCCTTTTTTTGTTGTTGTTTTTGTTTTTGTTTTATTTTGTTTTGTACTGAGGATTGAACCCAGTGGTGCTTAACCACTAAGCCACATCCCTAAGCCCTTTCTTATTTTTTTTTTTTTATTTTGAGACAGGGTCTCACTAAGTTGCTTAGGGTGTCACTGATTTGCCTTGAGCTTGCGATCCTCCTGCCTCAGCCTCTGTACGTAGAGCCTTCTTTCCATCTTAACACTCCTGGCCTCATTTTGTGCTTGCCTCTTGGACCACAGCACCCATGCAACTCTGAATTGCATCAAAGGTGCTTCTGTCCCTTGATTCAAAACCTCACATTAGCCAATGTCTCCAACTCTCATTCTCTTCCTCTGAATTATAGATTTTTCCTTCTTCTCTCGTGCTATGGCTTCAAGAGAGCCATGAGGTTGATGCAGGAAGATCTGTCATCATGGACACCCGGTGGAGGCTTTGTTTCTTTCCATAATGAGATTAATAAAAGCTGTCTGTTTTATCTGCCTTGCAGGGCGATTGGGAAGATAAAAGAGTGACCATCTACCCAAGCCTGAGGTTTTCTATAAAACTCAATACAAATGTACCTTGTTATTATCCATATTTGTATGGATATTTTAATGTTATGCAGTATCTTTAGTGACTCTTTAAAAGGCCTATGATATTTCTTTTCTCATTTAAAATTTTAAAAAAAGATTAATGCAATATATTTCTACCCAGAAAAGTCTTAACTGATGGGGGAGAAGAATTTCTTGTCCTCAGATACATCCCATGAAATGCTCCAATGAACAGAATGCTTGGACCTGTGTGGATAGATAGGTGGCTCCTAGACCACATTCCACTTCTGGTCATTCTGGTCATAGATCCAGTTCCTGCTCATTTGGAAACTGCTGAGATTGAATTTTCATTGTTTTGATTTTCTGTTGGCCTTTATCCCTTCCTTCCTTCCTCCCTTCCTCTCTCTCCCTGGCTTCCCAAGCTTTTGTGACGCTCAGAGCTTTGGCAAGCAGGGTTGCTGACATACCTTTTATCCTCCAAGCTGTCATGTTCCACTTTTAGAAGTAAACATAACCAAACATTTTAAAGAGCCTCTAGAAACCTACTGGGAACAGATTTTGTCCAGTTCTGTCCAGATTTTGAACACAAAATTTTCAGTTCTTCCTACTTCTCTACCTGCTAGTGGAATACCTGTTCTAGGTTCAAGTGTCAACAAAAATGTCAAAGGCAAATGCCTCCCACACAGAAGGACTGTAGACTCGGATACCAAGCACCAATCCTGATTCTCATGGTACCACCAAGACTCTCCACCTAAAATGATCTCGGGAGAGATGAAGAAAAGACGAAAACCCTGAAGTACTATTAAGACTAAAGATGAAGAGGTGCATTCTAATACCCTGGAGAAATCTCCACTCGCATCAGTGAATCTTGGTGTATTGTACACTCAGCTGAATCAGTTTCCCCACATGAGCATCCTCACAGAGACACCAACCAGACTAATGCTGGGAATGAGAGTTCAGTTGGCTCTGCATCGTGTTGGCAAATGAAGAATTCTCTAAGGTGATATCAGAGGCTGTACCAGGTCTGGAAAGCTCCACAGTCCCTAATATTTGATTATCTTCATGTCCCCCAGTTATAATAAGATTTAGATTCAATTTGGCAAAGCCTGTCATTTAGTCCACCTTGGAATTTCCATGTGTAAAATGCTGCAGCATTGCAAATCATGAATCCTTTCTTCCCTCCTTTCAAAATGTGAGATTTTGAAATTCTTGCCATTTCACGTGGAGAGGTGGGAGGTAGGAAAGGCCCCTAGGGGTAACATTTTCTGTGTTTGAATTCATTCTTTCACTAAAACCCCATTACAATGCCATTTGGGTAAGGCAAGTATGGCAAGCCTCATTTTATGATGAAAGAAAATGTGGTTCAGAAATTGAGGGGGCTCCCCAAGGTCCTCCTGTGGGTAAAGGACAGGGTTACATCTCAGTGCACATGTATCTAAGTTTCACTCACTTTGTTTTCATACAGAGGGTTCTTAATCTGGCGTCTTCTAGAGATTGTCCAGAAAAACTTTTATATGCATGCATTTCTCTAATTTCTCTACAAAGGGGACCCAACGAAATACATAACTAAAAAAGTTATTACAAACATGCAGCCTAGGGCTGGAGCAGTGGCTTGGTGGTTACAGTGCTTGCCTGGCATCCACAAGGATGCAGGTTCAAACCCCAGCATGCGTACACAATGAAGTGTTGGAGCAATGAAAGTCACATGAAAATTGATTCTCTCTTTCTTTCTCTCCCCGCCTAAAAAATAAAAAAAAGAAGAACATTCTGCCTAGCCAGGTGCAGTGGTGCACATCTGTAATCCCAGTGATTCAGGAGGCTGAGAAAAGAGGATTGCAAGTTCAAAGCCAGCCTCAGCAACTTAACAAGGCCCTGAATAACTTAGTGATAGCCTGACTCAAAATAAAATATAAAAAGGGCTGGGGATGTGGCTCAGTGGTTAAGCACCCCTGGGTTCAATCTTTGTACCAAACAAACAAACAAAAAAACTATGTTGCCTGTTTTGTTTGGCATAGAGTAAAACATTCAACATTAGTGTGCTGAATTTGAGGATCAGCAGGAGAGTGGGGAGGAGGTGGGTTCAGAGTGATGACACTTTGTTCATCCAGAAGAACACTCAGTGGGAATGTCCCCTGTGCGACAGCAGCTGAAATCCTGGCACAGTGACCAGAGTGATCATACAGAGATTGGGGACAGGCTGGAATCCAGGACCAACCCAACTCACCTGGAGAAATCAGAACACTCTAGAAGTCTACAGACACTCTGTGGAAAGAGAGGGGAATGTCTTGTCCTCCTGTGTGGGGGCATGGTGGACAGTTTAGGGGCTCCTAGGTCTTGCCTGGATGAGCAGATACTCTGGGACTTTCCTAGAAGGAAAGGACCTGGCCCAAAGAGAATTCAGGAGTGGGATAAAGGGCGGGGTTGAGCTTGTAGACCTTATGCACAGAAGACAAATCAATGTGAGGCTTTGGCAAAGGAACTAAAACAAATGTGTAGATCAAGAAACATGGTTGAGGCCAGCTGTCATCTCAACAACTAAACCAGCTGCTGATGCATACACATGAGACCTGGACATGGATCTTCGTTTGGCACCCAGTCAGAGACATGAAGTACAATCAGGACGCTTTTATCCTAATGACAGCATATACACGTGCTATCAGAACATGTAAATCTTTTTTTTAAGAATTTTAAATACATTTTTATTTTTAATTGATGCATAATTATGTATACTTATGGGATACAGTGTATGACACTTCAATGCCTAAATACAATGTATGATAGTTGGATCAGGGAAATTAACATTCTAAGCACCACCTCATTTATCATTTAAGATATTGGGAACATTCAAGATCCTCTCTACTAGCTATTTTGAGAACGTGTAAATCTTAACGTAAGCAGTAAGGAACAAGCATCTAACAACCCCAAATCCCACTTCCAGTTGGAGATGTTTTTGATCTTTGTCTTTGACAGGATGTGTTCGGAGGAGAGATTTCCATGGCCACGGAAGCACAGAGAAGCCTGGTGCCCAAAGAAGAATGAGGGGAAGCAAGGGCCTGTGTGTGTCTCATGGTAAACGAGGCCGGAAGCATTCATCTGGAATGTAGTCAAAAAAACAAAACAAAAACAAAAACCTGCTTGCTCAAATGCTGGAGTGTCGATGCTCTGAAATGGCACTCCTTAGCAGAACTTGCTGGATAACAGATATAAAAGGATGGTGTGTGGGAGTGAGTTATACGGGAGAAAGGAACAAGAATACCTAGTGGCCAATTTGTGTGTGTGTGTGTGTGTGTGTGTGTGTGTGTGGTGTGCGCGTGCATGAGAGAGACTGAGAGAGAGACAGAGAGAGAGGGAAGAGAAGCCCAGATTCTATTGTTGGGAATGTTCTAAGTTTAAAATTCAGCCCACAATCCATCTCAGTCCCTTTCAGTGGAGTCCTGGCACTAGACCCAGGTCCTGGCAGCTCCTTGGGTGACCCCGAGTGCAATAGCATGGGAAAAAATATATGATTGATTTCAAGATCCTTGAATGCTTCTTAATCAAGTTATAGTGAGGAGGAGAGGGTCAAGCAGCAGTCCTGGGATTATTTTAATTCACCTAGTGGAAAATTATTGAAGCATATTTCACATAATTAGGGTCAAGAACGGATTTGGCGTCATTTAAGGCAAATGTCCTGAAAAACACAAAGCCGATTCAGCTGGAATGATTTCTGGTCTTGAGAGTGGCAAATCTGGCAATAATTAATCAGGCAAGAGGAAATAGTAAAAAGACCGCTGTTTGGCTATCCTCTGCCCAAACCAGGGTGAGGAATTGTAGAACTCCAGCGACTAGCAATTGAAGGGCCTGCTGAAATACACTGAAACATTGTGGGGAATGGCTTGTGCCGGAACATCTCAGGAAGTTTTATGAATGTTAAGTTAATTGTGCAATAGGCCAGAAAAGTAAGGAGTCCTTGTTCTACAAATGCTAGGCATGCTGGGATCTGGGCCTTCTTGAGGCTCACCAGGTGTCCTGGAATGAATTGTCCTGAGGTGAATTGCTGAAACAGAAAACGGAGAAAGAAAGAAAAAAGAGAAGAAATAAACCAGCATTATTATCAACACAGCTGATGATGAGAAGAGGATTTGGAGCAGAACCATGATGTTTAGCACAGATGCTTCTATTCAGGACCAAATAAATAAATAAATAATATCCCGAGCCTCAAAGCTGTCATGCTGCGCACAAGAAAGGATGGCGGCTTTGTGGCACTCTTGGAGCATCAGCCTTTAGGGAGACTGGGTCCCATTGTTGGAAGTCTGAGGCTCAACCGTAACAGCTTGCTGGTGGATGCCAAGAGGCACATATGGCGTTTATTGGGATTGCTTTGTTTCTCCTTTGGCTGCCCCTAGTAGATGCCTCAGGGACCAGACCAACAGTCTGGTCCCCATTCACATTTCAAGGGTACTACTAGGAGGCAAAGCATCAAATTCTACTCTAGACAACAGACCAGTTGAGTGGATGGACGGAGAAGGGCAGCATCCAAGACAGAGGTGATGGATGTTAGACCCCAAGTCACAGCAACATAAACAAGATGGAGTTACTTCTCTCTCCTGAAACAACCTGGACATAGCAGTCCAGGAAAGGCATAAGAGCTTTATGCTAGAGAGACCTATAGTCTTTTGATCTTTTCCCACCACTATCCATATGGTGTTGCCCTCATGAAGGCAAGATTCCATGCCCACATTCTTGTAGGGAAGGAGAAGAAAGGAGGGAGACTCCTCTACCTGGAAGATCCATACATCACTTCTCCTCACATCCTATTGGTCATGACATAGTCATGTGATCATGTGGGATTGCAAGGGAGGCTGGGAATTGTTTTGCCGTTTTGTTTTTCCTGGATAGCAATGTGGCCATCTAAGAGTTACATCTCTCTGGAAGCAGGAGAGAGGTATGGTGTGATGGCAGCCAGATCTTTGGCTCTCTGAGAAGTCTCCCACCTCATGCTCCTTCACTGAAGGCTCCTCTTCTTCCCTCTGACTGACTCCAAACTTCCTCTCCTGGAAGCACCTCTAGACCTTCTATAAGTTAATCCCCTTTCAATAGGATCCAGCATCGTTTTTAGCATCCTCCTCTTATTGTTCTTTTTCTTTCACTTTCTCTTTTTTCCTCAGATCAGAAAAACTTAAAAATAAGAGAAGCAAAGATAGTATCTTGCAGAAACATCTGGAAAGCACTTTTTCCTGGATGTAAAGCATTGTTTTGTCTTAACTCTTTCAACAATCACCTACCCAAATCCAGTGAGCACCTTCTGTATGTAGGAAGTCTCTGATATTTTTTGAACTCTATGTGCTTAACATCACCAAATCAATAACTTCAAAACACAAAAATCACAGTTCACTTTGCTGTGGCGGTGGTGACATCAATATATTCACATGTGAGAGACTGAATATGCAAATGGACAATGGCCAGATCATATATTATAATAGAATTCAGACTTCATAAGAAACCCAGGAAGCCAAATTACAGTCTCTGAAGCAAGTGGCCTAGAACAGTTAGGATTTGGCCAATGACTGTCAGCTTCCTTAATTTTTGCTCCATCCTTTCTGCCTCAGGACCAAGTGGAGAAAACCAAATATGCTCCCCTAAGTAACCACAGAGGATTCCTGCCTTCTAGTTGGCCCACCTCAAGATACCCCAGGTCAATAACCTCCAATCAGGGCACACCTGAAGCCTTCCCGTTTTACTACCACAAAACTCCCCACTCTGCCCACCTTGGAGTATCTGCTGAAGGCCAATGAGGGTGCTGATGCCCTTGCTGTAGCAAGCTCAAATACCCTCTTCATTTCCGTTTGGGTGATCTTCATTTATTTTTCTACTTACAAGTAACTCAATACACTGAACATTGAAGATCAGTGCTGTTTGTACCAATTAATGTATAAATATCTTATTCATCAAAAAATCTTAAAGGAAAAGAAAAAAGCGAAGTATATAATAAAAGAAGATAAGTCCCCCCGTTCCAATAGGCAGCGTGAGAACTAAGAGCTTCCCCTTTGCCCAAACATTTGAAATTCCACAGATTGACTCAGAATGTTCCTTCATTTTTTTGAGTAGGCCACAATTACTGCACTAAAAAAGCAAGAATAGGAAGATTGGAAGAAAACAGTCAGGGAAATTGTATGTCCAGGACTTTTAGGGCCCTGTTTCATTCCCTAGCACCCTCATGGGGATTTTGAGGAGACAGATCAGGGTACCACTGACCCTATGTATTCAAACTTTCCCAACAAACCTGTGTATGCACCATGTTTTTCCTCTGCATTTTCACCCTAGTGACACAGCTCCCTATAGTGATTCATTTCATCTTAATATATAACTTACAGGGCCAATGCCCCCCTGAGATCCACCAAAGGGTGGAACCATCTTCTACCCCTGACACCAGCTCCCCAGGAGCTCTCAGAACACAGTTAGAAATGTTCTGTTTTCTGCCACAGGGCAGTGAAACACTTTTTGCAAATCAAACCCAGAATTTGATTTGCAAACTTGTTGCATTTATAATTTGAAGAATTTAACTCAGTGTAGTTCTAAGAACTTCCCACATTATTTTGGCTTGACTTTTGAAGTAAGTTTTAAGCCATTAAATATTCTAAGAAATCCAATATGAAAAGTTGGAATGAGGCTTAGGATTAGGGTTGGGCAACATTAAAGTCACAGAATCAAGAATGCTATTTTATTTTTTACAAAAACACAGGGCTATGCTTTCAGTTTCCAAAGTTGAACTTCAAATGTGAAGGATCAGCTCTTCAGCTTGTTCTCCAGCAAGAGTGGAGGAACATGAGTAGAATCTAGCAGAATAAAGCACCATGTGTTTATGCCTTGACATGGAGCAAAGGGCCCGCAAGGCTCTATAGGTCTAAACTCATGGTTTTCAACAGAGCCTAAAGAGATAACAGATGAAGGGAGAGATAACCACCAATAGACAGTGGGTGGGAGCCAACTGAGTGGTGCTTCTTGGTTGCAAAGTAGAAGACAGGACATTAAATGTCAATGCCAAGGACAAACTCACCTTCCGAGTGGAACATACCTGTAACACGTTACTGAGCCCTTCCATGCTTTCTTAATTCATCCCTGGCAATTCTGGGAAGGAGTTCTAACACTTCATCCCATTTAAACTGCTTGCAGATACCCTTATCCTGGCGCCAGATGTGGAGTGGATGTCACCCCAGCTATCTCTGACAGTACGCTGACCCCTGCTCAGGACCCTTTTAGGCTTGGGCTCTTACCACTGAGGCCTTTAGCCCTCCTCTCCATCAAGCACCTCTCCACTCACATCAGTTTGATTCCCAATTATTTCTGCTGCCTTTTGTCAGGCCGTTGTGTTGGCTCAGCTGGACTCTTGCCCTGGCCCTGAGCAGGTGGCAGTGTGCCCTACCCTCACTCTCCTGCTGACAAACCTACAGCTGCTTCCCTTCCCTTCCAAACCTAACCACATTCCCCAGCCTGACGTTCCAAGTCCCTTTTCTTCCAGGCCACCCTCAGTCTCACTTCCCTGACAGTCCTTCAGGCACCTTCTTGTCCAGCATTGTATTTTTGGAGGCAATATTGTTGCTTTTTCTTCTTTTCAAAATAACATTTTCTTGTGAGACAGAACATAAAAATTCCACTTCCAATGTAGAAAGCCACAAATGGACATCACGCCCACCCCAGCAATGTGAAAAGTCAGATGATCTACAAAATCACAAGTTTAATTGGGACCATCAGACAGCTAAGTTCACAAGCAAACCAAGTGAACTAAGGTACAAAGGTGATAAACCCCTTCCAGGAGCTGCGGGACACGGGAACTGTCTTGTCTTTGGCAGAGCATGAAAGGAAGAGATCATTTCAAGCCGTCATAAGTTTTAAAAATATATAAGTGCCTAAAACACATCTATAAAGCAGAATGAATTTTTGGAGAGTAAACACTGTGTAATACTTACACAGAGTTCCTCTCTCTTTTAAGGGAATTATTCTGTTGGGATTTATGGTAAATATGTCTGAATTTTCTTTACTCTTTGACTAGTAATCACTAGTCACTCAGGTCAGCTTTTCTTTTTAGAAGTTTTGTAAAACGGTATCCTACAATAGACACTCTTCAATTTTTCATTCAAAATGTGTGAAATTCTACCTTATTGGATAGAGCTACAGTTGGAACCCATACATCTTCACTCCTGACTTCTCCCTCCTGAAATGTCATCTCACCCACATCTCACCCATCTCTCCCACATCCACCTGCCAAATTTCCACCCCTCCTTAGAATTCAGCACACAGGCCCTTCCTCTTCCTGGAAGCCCTCCACATGACCCTGTATAGAAGTTGTCACACCTGCATGCATGTCACACCTCCAGCACTTCTCCTCTCACTCTTTGCTCTTATGCTGCTCTGCACAATGGTTACTTGTGCTATGATAGGAATATGTGCAGAATGTGCTCTCAAAATCAAACAGCTGGACTACTTTACTTATGTGGGGTCCTGCAGAGAGCTTAGTGCTATGCCAGGCATGTGGTGAATAGTCAATGAATTCGATGCACAAATCCATCTATCTACCAAGTTCTCCCTGCAGGAAACAAAAGTATCATGGGATTCACTGGGCCAGAGCCTGGTTGCTAAGGTTTGGATGTGTCCCTCCGAAGAGTTTATGCGTTAGAAACTTTACCCCCAAATTCATATGTCAATGGTATTTGGAGGCAAGGCCTTTGGGAGATAGTTAAGATGAGATGAGTTTATGAGTGTGGGAGTCCCCATGATGACATCAGTTACTTTATAAGCAGAGGAAGAGAGGGCTGGAACAGTGGCTCCAAGGTTATGGTGCTTGCCTTACAAGCTCGAGGACCCAGGTTCAAAACCCAGCACCACATACACAACTAAGTGTTGGAGCAGGAAAGACTAGATGAAAAACTAAATAAAATTGATTCTTTCTTTCCCTCTTTCACCATCCCATTATTTCTTAAAAGAAGAAGAGGAGGAAGTGGAGAAGGAGGAGGAGGTGGAGGAGGAGGAGGAATCCACTCTAGGATGCTGCTTTGTCCCACCATGCAATGCCCTCCACCATGTTATGATGCAGCAAGATAGCTCTCACCAGAAGCTGAGTAGATGTCAGCACCATGATCTTGGACTTTGCTGCCTCCAGATTCATGAGCCAAAAAAGCTTGTACTCTTTACCAACAACTTGGCCTTGATTATTTTGTTATAGTGACAAAAAATGGATAGAAACCCTGGAAATCTTTTTCTTAATGTTTAGTCTTAAATGCTCCTATGGAAGCTAGAGTGAGCAGGCCTAGAACCAAGACTGCAGCCTGCACGGGGGCCTGCTTTGGGAACTCATTCTGCAGTTCCAACTCTTTCCCTCATATCTGCCTGTTTCTCAGAGAAGTGACATGCAGAGCATCGTCTGGTTCTTTGAGCTTCCTTATTGTTTGGATTTTGGGTAAACAGGAGTTTCCTTTCTGGCTCTCTCAGATTAAACAAGTTGGTGCATTATTTCAGTTTGAATGAACACAGAGCAATGCCTCTGACATTTGCATTTTGAGAAATGGAAACTGGATATGATCTTAGTGTATTTTTGATGACCCAAGGCAAAGCAACCATGGGGAGAAATGTTAGTGAACATACCCCTTTGCTCTGAAAAGAGATATGAGGGTGCAGGGGAAAATGCAGAAGGTGTCAAAGCTAGACAAGAGCCCAAAGCACAGGTCCCCTGAGAATAGCCATGAGGACTGGGTCTCCTGCCTGAGCCTCCTGGGGCCCTGTTGCCTAGTAGCCACACTTTGCTTAGGATGTGAGTCTTTATCCCTATTATTTGCACTCTAGAGTGTGGAAAGTAGAAAACACCTGTGAGCTAGAGGAGGCAGAAGAACCTATCTCCCTTGAAGAGAAGTGCAAGACAAAGCAACAGCTCTTATTACCAAACTATTAACAGATGAATTTGTATGGAGTCGGTAGGGGTGTCTTTCTGTATTATACCTTTCCGAGTTGTTTGAAATACTTTATAAAAAATAAAATATTTGGCAAATGAAACATAGGAGCAAGGCATCATATTTACTTCTTGGTAAATGTGAAGACATTCACCTCCAGACAGTCCTACTTCCCTATTAGGGGTCATGTGCCCCACCCCCACCAAGTCTCCAAGCTTTCACCCCACCAGCAGCTTCTCCCCTTGTTGGCTGGTCCCTTCCCTTCCCTTCACCTCTCCGCAGTCCTGTGCAAACAAAACCCTTGGCTTGCCATGTCTAGGAAAGAGCACACTTATACACACACCCCCCCATAGACTTCCCACACTGAGTTCCATTCCATCAGCTGAGGGGCCTGCTTCAGCCAGCTGTCACGTCTGATAGATTAACTCACTATCAAGTATTAATGCCTGGGCTAATGACTAAATTTACTGCACATGTCTCCTCTTGAAACTTGCTTTAAGAGTGATATGCCTGTTGGGCCATTTAATCTAATAATCTCATTTCTTGGAATATATTCCAAAGCAATCACCAAGGGAGGTGATTTGTACCGTTGATGCCCCACCCAGGTCCCCATCACCCATACCACAGCACCATCCCCCATCTGCTTGTTGCATTGGCTGCAAACACATTACAACTGACCCTTCCCGTGGGGCTGACTCATGACAGAAATTATGTGCCTTCTCCCATCACCCACAGCAGCCCAGAGCCCAAGTAAAGCTGAAATTCCTTTGCTTCAAGGTGCAATCAGCTCTGGTGAAATTCATGTCCAGAGTTTACCAGGAGGACAGGCTGCAGCTGATGCCAGGTGAGACACCATCTTTCTGTGCATCCCCCTTCCCTATCCTACTTCCTTCCCTCCTATCCTCCTCAGACCGTCCTTCAATAAATCACATGGCCTAAATCCCACACCAGGCTCTCTTCTGGGGAGCCCAATCTAAGGCAAAGAAAAAGTTATACTCATGAAAAATCTTTATTACAGAGTCAAAGAAATAAAGAAAAATTGAGCAGATATTGAGAAGAGAGATTGCCTGATGGGGGTAGAACTTTTCTCATAATTTTTCTCCTTTTCTCATAATTTATTTTCTCCTTAGTTCATTACCATATGCGTGTATCACTGATTAAAATATCTTAAAATTTAAAAATAAAAGATAAATACTCACCCTAACTCCAAATGAAGTGATAGCCCTGCATTTAATGATCATCTGGATTTCATGTTAGAAAGTCAGTACAGAAAATTCAAAAGTTTTGTTGGGCCTAGAACAAAATGTATACCTCAGCTGAATTTGTCTCTCTATAGGCAGATTTAAAAGTTCAAATTTTCTTCTGGAATTTGGCTGTTTACTGCAAGTAACCTAATCTCAAATCAGGATAGAAAGGAAAAATTGGGGATCTGATCATTTGTTATAACACTATAGGTCTTTAAGATTATTTTAAACCACCTGATGTTGATAGCACCTAATGCACTTTTTTGGGGGGAGTGGGAGGTGGTGGTACCGGGGATTGAACCCAGGAGTGTTTAACCACTGAGCTACATCCCCAGCCCTCCTCTTTTTTTTTTTTTAATGTTTTTTATTTTGAGACAGGATCTTGCTAAGTTACTCATGGCCTCACTAAGTTGCTGAGGCTGATTTTGAACTTGAGATCCTCCTGTGTCAGCCTCTTGAGCCACTAGGATTATAGGCCTGCACCACCACATCCAGCCTGCATTTTTTTCTTTTTTCTTTTTAAAGAAAGAAAGGGACAGTGAGAGAGAGAGAGAAAAAGAGAGAGAGAGAGAGAGAAAGACAGAAAGAGAGAGAGAGGGAGAGAATCAATTTTATTTAGTTTTTCTTGTGGCTTTCATTGCTTCAATACTTCATTGTGTACGTGGTGCTGGGACTCGAACGTGTGTCCTTGTGTATGCCAGGCAAGCGCCGTAACCACTGAGCAAGTACTCCATCCCCATCCTGCATTTTTTAATTAAATGAGGAAGAAGGAGAATTTGGGGAGCAGGATAGACAGCTGAGCAGAAACCCTGAAAGGCACTGGCCCTACTGGGATGATCCAGAAGGCTAGCTCTGCCTCTGAGTGCAGCAAAGCCCTGTGAAAGAAGGCAAAGTCCTCAGTGTGCAGTGGAGAGGGGTGGAGGAGGAAAGGGGCCAAACTTTGCTACGTGACAGAGTTGGCCTCCCAGCAATGTGAGAAAAGGATATGGCCCTCAGGGCTGCATTTACAAGGCCTTCCTGCAATAGATACTAATGCCTCCTCTGTGCCAGGCACTGGGGGAAGGGAGTGGGGGCAGGATTATACTGGCGAGCATGGGAAAAAGAAAAGTGTACCAGTCAAGGACCTTTGACTGCAGACAACAAAAACAGATTTTGTCTAATAGCAGCAAAACTGAGGTTATTGGAAGGAAAATGAACCATAGAATTACAAGGAAGTGGTGGAATCAGCTGGGGAGCAGACAGGGACAAAAGACAGACTGGAGTGAGGGACTAAGAAGAAGGGCCATTGGAATGGTCAAATAGCAGAAGGATATGGTCAGTGCTAATGGGATGAAAGACTTTTGGCCATGGCTGCCATCTGGTAAGTTCCAGAAGAATGCATCACAGTGGCCAAGCACGGGGCATAGTTCTTCCCTTGGCCTTGTAGGGGTGGTCTCAGTAGGGTCTATCCGCCTTTCATATTTAGAAGCTGTGAGGCTCTCTTGGAGTTACCCTCCTAACAGGACCACAAACTACAGTGGATTCCCCACATGGAAACTAAGGTGCTCCTACAAGTGGAAGGGGAAAGAATTCCTGGGGGAGATAAAATCTGAGCTGTGACATTTAGGAAGATGGGAGTGGGCAGGTGAGGAACACTCTAGGCAGAGCACAACACCAATGGTGAGACCCACAGAGCCTGGAGCTGTTTTAGAAATGGTAAGAGTGGTATTTCCCCATTTGACATGGTTATTTATTCTTAAAGGAGTCATTCAGTTAATGGTATGATCTCAGATCATGATGCAACCTCAGGTAACATTGACTTGGAGTGGGGGAACAGCATCTTGGTATGCTAAATGTGAGCAGGAGCTAGAGATGGCAGGGGAAGGGCACAAAGAGACCAACAGGGCCATCTTTAAGAGCATTCTGTTTCACACAGAATTGAAAGAATTCTCTCTGCAGTGGGTAGGACAATTACAGAGCTGAAGGCAGGGTGAGTTAGAAGGCTGTTGCTATAATCTAATAGAGACAAGACAAGAGCAAGACAAGGAGGGCAGTGAATGGATAGGCAGCAGGAGGCTCTGCCATAGAGCAAAAGGGAGCCCCAAGGACAGCCTCCGTAGGTATGCAATGTTGCAAAGCCACTGAAGGACTGAGTTTCGTGCACCTCTGCCTTTTTCTTCCTGGGTGGCCCTGAAAACATCACTTCACCTCTTTTAGTCTCATTGGAAATAGTTTCCCCCACCTACGTGATGGCCATCTATGGTTTCACTACTCAACATCAGTTCCTCCTTTGTCCAGTAAGTCCTCTGACTCTTGTTTGGGGATCTGCCCTCTGTTAATTCCCCAGGAGGGTAGCTCATCTTCTGGACAATAACTAGTTCCAGGAAAGGCACATGCCCTATGTCAGTCCAATCAGAACGAATCCTGGGCACTTTTGTGGAAACCCTGAGATTTTTCACTCTTTCCTACTAAGCTCAACCCTGAAATCAGTGACTCCCCAGTCATCTGTCCCTCAATAGAGCAATGTGGAGTTCAAGAATATAGCCACAGATGGTTGGATGGCAGAGTTGACAGACCAAGAGAAAGCAAGTCCTGATAGTACTCTTTTAGCCCTCAGATCAAGTTAGTCCTGAAGCCAGCAAGATACGCCTGGATTTTTCCGTTACATAAAATGTCCTGTACAAGTTGCTGGGATCCGCCAATGAGAGAATAAAAGCAAGCAAGCTCTGCAGATGCTAAGCTCTCAAATCCTTGTCTTGATCTTGGGCCAGAGTTTGGTTGGTAATGTTTTTCAGATGGACTTGGTCTCAGCAGCGATTGCCCCCCTGGGAAGTGTGTTCATTAGTCAAAAGCACTGTTGGATGTGAGTGTGCCGACCTGCTGGGCTGGTGGTGGGAACACAGCAGCAGAACAGCTGGCTGCAGGAAGAGCTGTGTGGGATGGTGCACAGGTAGGCAGTGCTTGGTCCATGTTGGGAAGCACTGCCAGCTCTGTGACAGCAAGTCACGCCCTACAACCACCTCTCAAAGAGGTGTTTCTCTCCATGAAGTGGGATGGAAGCTTGAGATACAGCCGTGAAGGACATAAGAGGCACCAGGAAAGGAGTCCCACTGTGGCCACATCTGCTTATGTATTTATGTATCTACTTATATAAGTAGCAAGATCTCCTTGTTTGGGTAATAACAAAAAGCTTGGAACTAGGTGTGTTTCGGGGTGGTTGTGCCAGACACCCCAAAGGAGATATTGTTTCCTCTTAAAGGATCATCATCATCATCATTGCTTTTAATTAGCTTTGCATTTCTGTGACCAAAACACCTGGCAAGAACAACTTAGAGGAGCAAAATTTACTTTGGTTCATGGTCAGAGGTTCAGTCCATGGTTGGCTGATTTCAAAGCTCTGGGCCCAAGATGAGGCAGAATAGCATGGTGGAAGGGTATGGCAGAGGAAAGCAGCTCACCACATGTCAGCAGGAACAGAGAGCTCCACTCATCAAAGACAAAATATATACCCCCAAATCATGCCACCAGTGACCCATCTTCTCCAGCCACACCCCACCTATCCAGTTGCCACCCAGTCAATCCATATCAGTGGATTAATCCACTGATTAGATCATACCTTTCATAATCTACTCATTTCACTTCACAAATTAGCTTGGGATACCACATATCTAAACCATAATCATCTTAGTGATCACAGCACCCACAACATAAGCATGCAGTGTTGAACAGGTGGTGGAGTGTCCACAGGGCTTTGGCCCATGCTGTGTGCTTCTCAGAAGCACACGGTGAGCAGACAGGGGAGCCAGGGGGACTGGGTTTGGATATCAGAGTTATAAAAGCACAGGCAAGTGGCTTAACCTCCACACCTCAGTTTCCTCTCTCTAAAGCACAGGTAATGATTGTGTTGACTTCCTGAGTTGTTGTGGGGATTAAATGAATACTTCTAGAGGACTTGTGACAGGGCCTGGCTTGTAGTGAGGGTTGGTGGGTAAGTATTGTAAGGAAGCCTATTTTCAGCTGACTGTTGAGAATGGGCCTTAAAACATATCCGCTTGTGACTCAGTGGGAACATGAGGATGTCGTTCACACACTCCGCTGTGGTTCATGTGGGCACACCCTCAGAACACAGAAGCCCTGGGCTGATCTTTGTCAAGTGCTTTCCCTGAGCCAACAGCACACTGGGTGCATTGTCCTTAATTAAACTTGGAGCAAACAATGTGCCAACATCCCCATTTCCCATGTGGACAACTGCAAACAGCTGGGGATACCAAACAGAAGCCCCCAGCATGTTTATCAGTGCTCACATGACCTTCTGGCCTTTTTAGTCTCCCATCTTCTGGCTGCTTTGGTGTTTAAGAAGTGCAACTGAGGGTTCAATTGAGCATCTGACCTGACTTTCATGGCAACAGAACTTGAGTCTCCTCTACCTATTTGGTGTGAGTGAAGTAGGTCTTATACAAGTGATTACTGGAGGTTGGGGTCCTTGTGTCTTGTGAATTCACTTTAGGTTTACATCACAAGCTCCAGTACCTACTGCAGATGAAATGAGATCAGTCCCCATTGAGTTGGATGCTTAGATTCACCAGTTAATGATCCTTTGGGGCTCCTGACTTCCAAGACAGAAAGATGGGAGGTCATTGAGACTAAAGAGAAACCTTAGTCTCCCTGAATAATTCTCCACTGAGTTTTGAACAAGAACAAATTCCAGGCAAAAGAAGACAAATCCTCTATTATGACAATGCTTTTGGGCTTTGCTGTTTTAATCATCTTCTAACTGATCTCAAGCCTTCTGTTATGCCCCCTTGGCTCTGTGACCACAGGGAATATAAATATGAATATATCATTCCGTTGCTTAAAGCTTTCCTATGGTTCCCAATGTTCAGACAGGCACTATTCAACAGAACTTCTTGTGTAGATAGACACACCATATCCATCCAATATAGTACCCCCTAGCCATGTGTGACTATTGAGCACTTAGAATGTGGGTAGTGTGTCAGGAATCACATTTTATATTTAAAGAGAGAGAGGGACGGTGAGAGGGTGAGAGAAAGAATCAGTTTTATTCCGTTTTTCATTTGATTTTTGTTGCTCAGACACTTCGTTGTGTATGTGGTGCTGGGGTTTGAACCTGTGTCCCTGCGCATGCAAGGCAAGCACAAAATCGCTGACCCACCACTCAAGCCCCAGGAATTAGATTTTTAACTGTATTTTATTTTTAGTTAATTTGAATTTAAATCACCACATATGACTAGTTTCTATTATATTAGACAGTACAAGTCTAGAGATTGAAACCAAAGTCCCAGGCATGACCTAGCCCTCACTGGCTGAATAGCCTTGATTTTTTGCCAGAATTTATTCAAGCTGGGAATTCCAGCCATAACAAATGACTTACAACTCCCTAAACATTGTGCCTACTTCACATCTCCATGCATTTGCATCTGCTGTTCTCTCTGCCTGGAATGTTCTCATATCTTGCCTTAACTTGCCTACAAATTGCCCGCCAACCAAACAATCTACCTTCAGGATGTTACCTCTGCTGCCAAGCTTTACCAACAATCCCCACCCTTCTCTTGCAGAGTTAACCATCCTTCCTTGGTGCATCCAGTACAGACATGCTTCGGAGCCCTTTCAAAACATATAGTACTGGTGTGCTTCCCATGGGATCTCCTCTAAGCCAGGAACATGAGAATCCTCAAAGCAGACTCCTGGTGAGAAGGATCGGTGTCTTATTTCTTGGCCTCCGTTGCCTAGGATAGGGGTTGGATCGTATCAGGCATTCATGAGGACTGACAAAATGACTATAGGACATATGTCATAGTTGGTGCTGAATTACCTCCAACTTCTCATCAGATTCCACCCCTGTTGCTGTTTGGGATATTGATTTTTGAGTGGCCTTGGGAATTAGGAGAAGTCAGAAGAGCAGATCCTCCTCTCCAACCCTTCCAGAGACTAATGAGATCACAAGGGATGGAACAGTGCCAGGCTAAAGAGACATCAGTCACTGTAGGGGCAGCACATGGGCCGCATCATTTCTGATGCCCATTGCCAACAGCTCCACAGTTGTTATCTCCAGCCTCTTGCCAAACAGGGGAGACCCTGATGACCTTCCAAATATTCCTTGAGAGAATTCACTATCTCTTGGTAGTGGACCACCAAATGACCCTCAGCAGTAAACATATAGATAAAGCTTTCAGGTCTATGGAAGCCTGCAGGAGATGTGTCCTTCTGTGAGAATATTCAGTGGGTGGAAGGGCTAAATTGCGACAATACTCAAAGCTGAAGTCAAAACTAGAGTGGAAGACCTCCAAAGAGCTATGGAAGAGCCCTCTCAGGCATTGGCAATACCAAGAACTTGATCCAGGTCAAGAAGGCAGAGCCCCGTCCACTCCCAGAGTGACTGGGATAGCTTAGTGACTACATGCTGGGCCACTCTATGGCTGAGGGAACGGAGGTATGTTACCTTGGAGAATCCAAGAGTTCAAGTGACATCGAGGGATGGAAGAATTGTAAATATCTAATGCTTTATTCTGCTGCTCAAAAAATATCAAATAATATAAACACAATATTTTCTCAGCAGTTTACACCTTGTGCCTGGGGAGAATGGAGGCTTATTTAAAAGTGGGCACTAAGTCCATCCAGTACATATGCTTGGTGGGATCCCAGGACCCTGGAGGGCATTAGCAGAAAAACTAGAAAAATCTGAATAGACCTCGTGGCTTAGTTAATAATATTGTACTAATGTTAATTTCTTACTTTTGACAAATAATCCAGAGTTACGAAAGATGCTAACATCAGGGAAAGTTGGGTGAAGAGACTTATGTGAACTCTGAATTATCTTTGCAATATTTATGTAAATCTAAAATTAGTCCTTACAAAATAGTTTATATAAGAAAAGAGTTCGTTCAGTTTCTTTACTGTAAAATATAAATTTCTGGGTGGAGTGATAGTTAATGACTTTTATTGTCTGTAATACACCTCCTCTATTTTCCATAATTACACATACTGCTTTTTAAATTACAAATATGTTTTCATTAAAAATAATTGAATGGCCTGGTTTAGAAAATATTTTCAATGCATGTAAATTTTATTTTTACTTGGAAAGATATTTAAGATCAAGTACAGTTTTAGTAAACCCAACATCATACTATCACAACAGAACTGGACTCTCAATTTTGCCTATAATTGTTCACAGGCAAATGTCATTCTAAGCTGCAGTCATTGATGGACTGTTAAGTTTTAATGCAGATTCTGCTTGCGTTTCCTTCAAATGCAATTAAAACAGATTGTACAGTAAGCTCCAAACGGAAAATGTTCCAAATGTGCACTTCCAGTGTCGACCAACATGATGAAATTCTGAAGATGTAGTGCTACAGCTTTGTTGGCTTTTTCAAGACCCCCGTCATTGCAGGAGGGCATGGTCTGATAGGGGTCTGGGAGGGCCACCTTACTTCTGCATTCCCAGAATTTTTGCATTTGCCACCACTCTGCACCTCAGCTGTCTACTTGGGAAGTGAAGGAAGCTGCCTGGGAGCTCTCCTGGAGCTGGAAATGCAAACTGGGTGCTAACGGGAACCTATGCTCTGAACTCATTCCAGATAGAAGTTTGGGGGGAAAGTGAGTGACCGGATCTCCTCCTGCAAAGTGAAGTAGATAATTACTTACTCAGAGTCAAATAACCTCCTTGAAACTCAAACAGGACTCCAGGATGCTGGGGCTTGCAGTGCTCTGTCCCTTACTCCATCCTGTGTTCTCATCTTGACCTTTCATCTACTTTCTCCTGAAGACCTCTCAGCAGTTGTGTGTCCTGTTAAGTGATGGCTTTCTTTTTAAACCAAACTCGAAAAAGTCTCCTTTCACACACAAGAAAGTGACATTGGATTTGTCTGTTCAAAGACATTTTCCTGGTCCCATACGACTTGTCCACTGTATAATATAAGTGACTCTGGAGCCTCATGATAGTTTAGCGCCAGATTTCAGATCCAGGAGAGGGACCAGAATAATCTTTTTCATACTTGGGATGTGGGTTTTCAGGAAGCCCTGACCTGGGATCCAGGCCCAGCTCTGGACACCAGTGCCTGGGACCATGGCTCTGTCTACCGGACCATACCTGACATGCATCCTCTGCTCCCCTTCTTACTGGGATGCTGGGATCCCACCTAAAGCCACCAGCAGTTGCTGACCAACCAAGCAGCAGGTTCTCAGCCGGGCACTGTGCTCTCCAGGCTCGCTCTCTACTGCTCCCTCCATCACACCAGTCTCCTGAGTGTCCCTCAGGAAAGATCACTCCCTTGTCTCCACACACCTTCTCTTCCTCTTCTGAGGTCCTTCACTCATGAGTTTGGACCCATTTCCAAGCTCGACTCAAGAGTCAAGCTCCATCGAGTCTGAAGACCAGCAGCAGCAGCAGGTTAGAGATGCAAGATCCTGGGCTCCACTTCAGACCTGCCACAGTAGAACTGTGCTTTATCAAGACCTCTGAGTGATTCATGTATGCCCTGGGAAAAGAATCTGATAAAATGAAGTGTTCTCAAAAAATAGACCTTTGGACAGTACAGCAGAATCAATTTGACTAAACCTGCAAATTCTCAAACACATGGTAATTGAAATATCTGAGTGTGAGGAATCTGCGTACTTAACAGACATCCCAATACGATTCTTTTAACTTTCATATGCAAATAATAAATTGTACAAGTAAAAAATCATAAACTACTGTAAGAGTTTTTGTTAAATTATTTCAATTATAAAATTTATTATATTAGTTATGAATTATTATACATTGCTATGCAGAAACTGTTTACAAATATATGTTATTAGCTACTACATGTGGTGATTTTTCTTTGTATGTGAAGTACATTGTAAAAAGGCAAACGTTTCTGATAAGGTCTGACTTCTCGTTTGACCTCCCTACCCCGTACCCCATAGTTGCCTATTTACAGAACCTCTTTCTTTGATTTACACATACACACACACAGAGATCATATGAGATTATTTTGTATTTGGGGTACTTTTGTTATCATTCTGCAGTTTTCTTTTTCTCACTCAACAATATGCTTTGAAGAACTTTCTGATAGGAGAGGGCCATCTCATCATTTTTAGCTATATGATGCTCCACTGGAAGGATAGACATTGTTTGAGACATTAGTAGATGCTGTAGTTCGGTTCTTGATGTCCCCCAAAAGCCCACATATGTTAAGGGGTTGGTCCCCAACTTGATACTATCGAGAGGTGCTGGAAACTTAGAGGTGGGACCTGGCAGGAAGTCTTCAGGTCTTTGGGGGTGTTCTTTTGAAAGAGAAGAAGAAACCCTGACCTGTTTCTCTTCTTTTGTTTCATTTCCCAGTTTACAAAGGAGCGCATTTGCTCCACCAGGCATGCCCTGCCATGATGTGCTGCCTCACTACAGTCCCAAAAGCAACAGGGCCAACCACTCATGGACGGAAACCTCAAAGTATGTGAACCAAAATAAGCTTTGTCTCTTTTTTTTTTTTTTTAAAGAGAGAGGGACAGTGAAAGAGACAGAGACAGAGAGAAACAACTTTATTTAGTTTTTCACATGGCCTTAGTTGCTCCAACACTCAGTTGTGTACGTGGTGCTGGGGTTTGAACCTGGGTCCTCGTGCTTGCCAGGCAAGCGCCGAAACCACTGAGCCACCGCTCCAGCCCCAAGCCTTGTCTCTTTATGAGTAGATTATCTCAGGTATTTGTTACAATGACGGAAAATTCACTAACACCGTGGATGTTTATTTACAATTTTCTGCTCGCACAAATCATGAGCAAACATGCTCAAACATACCTCCTCATGCCAACCTGTGTTTTCTTTAGGGTAGAAATGGTGACGGATTGGAAAGCAGAATTGCTGGTTATGGAGGGATGAGCATTTTGAATGTTAACAACTACTGCCAAAAAAGTTGCAGCTCTGGGATCCTTTGTACCTTCAAGTTTAATCCTTTTGGGGGGGGGAGGTTAATGTTATGTTTTGACATCGGAACTTCTCCAATTGCGTTAGAACTCACTTCTGAGAACCAGCTGACATTCTCTGACCTTTTACAGTGCTCCTCACAACTTCACTCATTTAACCCACATATCAGTTGCCCTTGGAGGCAGGGGATTCACACCCTCTGAACACAGATGTCAGCCTGAGGCCTTAACTAAGCTTGGGTAACAGCAAAAAGCAAATCAATATTCAAAATCAGGGTCTGCAGCATCCCCTTTTTGTCCCTCAGAGTTCTTAGGAACCAGAGACCTCATCAGCTGAAAGTGCTTTAAAGATTACTTTAGACATAGTTATAATGGACACATCTCAGGAAATTAGCTACATAGATAAACCAATAGGGTTTTCATTGTGACAATCCAATCATATGATTAAACAATATATGGGGAGTTTTTTCAAGGGACCTCTGAAAGGTCTAATAGAAATTGTTGCAACAGGGACAGAAATTTCTGGGAAGTCCACATAAGCACTATTAAAAGCACATACAGAGGCAAACTTTTTAATTTTGTCCCATGGGAGAGGGTATGTCCAAGCCTTAGAATTCCCATCTTTACCTTAAGAAGTTTCCCTGATACGGAACAAAAGGACACTGACCTCGTGTACCTTCTTTGAATGGAGCTTTTTCATAGTTCTCTAGGGTTATCATGGTGTATAGAGAATTTTAAAACAGTCCCATTCCTCTGTGTATCAGGGGCTCAAGTAAACTCAGTAATTCTTTTTTTCTTTGACACTTTCTGCAGAGAGAAAATGTGTGACTTCTCTTGATGAGAAAAGAGCCGAAGGTGTTTGGGAAAGGTCTGTCATTTTTCTGGTGGGAAGACACCCCAAACTAAATTCATTAGCAGCTTTTCCGTTTGGAGTTTTAAAATATTCTCTGACCCATATAAATTCCTTGTTCTGTCCTCTACCAATATAAGGAAACCAACTGGCATATACTATGGCTCCAGAGCAAGGATGTGGCATATAAGATCAGAAAAGAGGCTGAAGGTTTTCATTTCACTGTTGGAGACATAAAAATCCATGCTCTATCCCAGCTTCTTCTTCTCTTGTGAAATGTACTTCGTGCCTGTATTTTTGTGAATAGCAGTTGACATTTTCATATATGTATATATATAATTTTATTAGTGCATTTTAGTTTTACGTAATGATGGGATTAGTTGGCAGTTGACACTTTTTGGATGCTTAATTAAATCTTATTTTTAGTTCTACATGCATATGACATTTAATCATGCGTTACCATATTTTCCTACCTTCTAGAAAATATTAGAGGAACAGCAGTACAGGAGTTTGGCTATGTTTTATGAGTAATTAATTGTAAGGAGTCCTATGAGCCAAATGCTAGGCTGGTGACTGTCACCTCAAGTAAATTGGTTCGTCTTTCAGCTTTGAAGTTCCTGTTCTCATGATAAACAAGACAGACATTTGTGTCATGCCCTCATGTGAATATACATGCCATGGGTTCATTTATTCAACAAATTATGTCACTTTTAATTCCAATGCCTTGCAAGTGAAAAGTGCTGTAGCTTCAAATGGTGAACAAAATACATGAGGTTCCTGCACTTGTGGAGTTTAAGTTCTGGTGAATACGAAAGCATTGCAGGAGCAAAAGCTCTGTACCCCTGAAAAAGCAATGCATGCACCTCCTTATGGAGACATTCTTTTCTTCTCCATCTCTAAAACTAAATCTCTTAGAATTCCACACTGTGTATGGGCACTTATTCTATGACATCTCATCATCAATTGAACTGTGACCTCAAGGGCAAGCCATGGCTTAAAGAGTTTTCTTTTCTCCAGCATGATGAGGTAGCTGGCTCTGATTCCTGAAGGTGCCTGTAGGTTCAAAAGTCTCTAGGGTCTCTCCTTTTCCAAATGGCCTTTCAACTGGGACAGGTTATTGGGGCGGGGGTTGAATAAAATGATGACAATGTTCAAAGAACCAGTATTTCCCTACCAGAACTAACAATGAGTTAAGGCTTCTGAAAAAGTACTTTTAAAAATATTGATGATTTAAACTGTTTAGACCTGAGTTTATAGACATTTGGAAACAGTATATTTCATGTTCATGAAGCCTCAGTGGGTTTAATCTAGTGATTTTTCCCCTTAGTTTACTCCAGCTTTAACAACACCTAAAAGCTCTGAATTAGGTCTTTTGGTTGATTTCATTTGGTGTAGGGTTAGATACAGCTCACCATTGCAAAGAAATATCCTATTTTTCATCCTCAGTCTGGATATTAATATTTTCTGTTCCTTCTCTTGGCTCTAAGCTCCCATAAATACTCTCTCACTGGGGCTGGAGCGGTGGCTCAACAGTTGGAGCACTTGCCTGGCATGTGTGAGGATGCAGTTTCAAACCCCAGCACCACATACACAACTAAGTGTCAGATAAACAAAGGCCAGATGAAAAACAAAATAAAGTTATTTTCTCCCCTGCCCCCTCTCTCTCACTGTGATTCTCCCTTACTGTGAATACCTGAGAGTTTACAATTTAGGAGAGATGGAGATTATTGTGAATAACTCACACCCATCCTCCTTTCTGCAGATTTGGATCTACTAATTAGCATCAGGTCTAGGAAATGGGCCTTATTGGGAGGGGCCCCAGGTACTGATCAAGGGATCAGAGCTGAGTCATCATCTGGGTAAGTCAAGTTCCTGAGCACCATAAGGGAGTAAGTGGCAGAAAAATGCCCTCAGCTCTTGCCTGTGGTCTTTGTTCCTCTTACCAATCTCCACAACCTCAGCTTCCTTTTTCTAAAAGAGGCAAAAGGGGAGCAGATGAAAACAAGTCAAACAGCAGGCTGGCCGTTCCAGAGAAGGCCCCTTCAGAGAGAAGAGAAAAGAGAAGAGAAGGGAAGGGAAGGGAAGGGAAGGGAAGGGAAGGGAAGAGGATGGAGGTAGTAGATGCCTGTATCATGCATCCATTCTCCCATATAGTTTTTTTATTTTAATAAGAAATTTATTTGTTGAATAATCAAACATGCTTCTAACAAAACAATATAATATATACATAAATTTTGAAAATTAGATTTACCCCCAAGAATCCCGCATTACCCACCCTTATCTCTCCACCTGCCCTTCCCAATACATCTCTATGAATGCCTTAGGTAGTAGGACTCTACATCTTTTCCAGATTTAAAACATGAGAATTGACCTCTTTTCTCAATGGCCAGGGTCTAGCTCCAGCCTCCACTGACGAGTGAAGACATTCAGACCTTTTAATCACCTCTGAAGACTGAATGGCTTCTCCCCTTTGAATATCACTGTTTTAAGTTAAGCCAAGAGTTTCCTTTACAGTTTAGCAAGTAGAGCAGTCTGAACTGGGGGTCATAATTAGTATACCTTTGAACCTTGATTTTGTTAACATTGTCATCATCATTTTTTTAACCATCTCCCAATAAACAGTCCCAGCTGAAAAGCCATTTGGAAAAGGAGAGAGGCTAGGGATTCTTGGGCCTAAAGCCACTGAGGGTTCAGAAGCGGCTACCTCATCACATTGAGCACTGCAGATATGAAACCTCTTAGCTATGCCATTGCCTTCAAAGAGGTCACAGTTCATTTGTTGCTGAGGCATCATGGAATAAATGCTGATACACAGTGTAGAATCCTAAGAGCTTTGGTTTTAGAGATGGAGGAGAAAAGAATCTCTCCATAAGCAGGTGTATATATTGCTTTTGATTGGTACAGAATCTTGAATTCAATTACTCAGTATATTTACTTAAAAAGTTTGGGTTGAATAATTAAGATATGTAAGACATGGGGAACACAATGGTGAAAAACTGACAGTCCCTACCCTGGTGAGAAGCTTATAAGCTAGAGTGAGGTTAAGATGTAACTGTAATGGTGTAGCCAAGGAGCCACAACAAATGACTTATGATGTGCCATGTAAATAGAAGCCACCCAATACAAATGGGTAGTCAGAGGAAGTAACACTGAAGCTAAGACCTGAAGGGACATTTAAGTAAGCCACAAAGGTGAGGAACAGATGTTTGAGTTGGCTTTCCATTACTGTGGTTTGTTACTTTGAAGGGTATCAGAAAGAGGACAGGCCTTTCCTGAAGGTGGGCTAGTATAATAGCTAAGCATGATCTCTGGTTGAAGGCTGGCTCAGAGAGGCCAAGGTTGTTTTCTGTCAGGAGTGGATTATCTTGCATCCCACAGCGTATGTCATGGTTTGGAGGCTAAAAGTTAAGAATTGAGCAATCCAAGTCATTTCCTGGCTTTCTTGTATTGGCTCAACAAATTAGAAGCTGGAGTCAAAGTGTTAATAGTTCTGAAAACAAATGCTAAATCTTTCATTTTATTATTAAAAACAACACCATGTTATCTGTGTTGTGTAATTACTAATGATCTCTGCCTAAAGCAACTTGAGTAATGTCTTCTAGAAGAATCTAAAACTATCAGGTCAGAGAACATCAAATTTGTTATGAGAATTGGGTTTGGAGTAGAGAGCACTGGAAGTGTCACGTTTGGTACAGGTAAGGGAAGGATATCACCATGAAGAGAAAGACTGGGGGATCAAGTATAAGATTCAGAAGTAGCCCCAAATTATCAGTTTTCCAGAATGGTTCTGATTCTGATGAGTTGCAGTTCTAGCCCAGCAACTTCACCTTTTAAGGTGTCTGACTTCTCAAGTGTAAAACATAGTGAATAAAGTTCTGTTTATACATTCCTCAAATATTTATTGAGCACTAGTGTGTTAATAGCACTCTATATGTAAGGAATGTAGAGAATAATAGGAATTGATCCTAGGTCCTTGATTGGCTCACCATCTGGAGGAAGAAGATGGACAAGTTGTTAGAGGTCAATGGAAAGGCTGGGGTGATGGCTCAGGCCTGTAATCCCAGCAGCTCAGGAGGTTGAGGCAGGAGAACTGCAAGTTCAAAGCCAACCTCAGCAACTTAGTGAGACCCTGAGCAACTTAGTGAGACCCTGTCTCAAAATAAAAAATTAAGAAGGGCTAGAAATGTGGCTCAGTGGTTAAGCACCCCCTGGGTTCAATCCCTGGTACAAGAAGGAGGAGGAAGAAGAGGAGGAGGTAGTGAAATCAACAGGAAGAGCAAAGTATTCTTGGGAACACATGGAATCAAAGTGGAGAACCATCCTGATGCTAAAATTTGGACAGTGTTTGAATGTATCCCCCAAAGTTTCAATGTTAGAGGCGTGGTCCTAATGTAGTGATATGGGAGATAAGGTGGAACCTAGGGAGAGGTCCCTATGTCACTGAGGAAGTTGCTCTTGGAAGGGGTAAGCTCTCTGAGAACCTCGAGTTTTCACAAGGGCAAGTTGTTATAAGAGTGATACCAATCTTGGAGATTTTCTCTGGCTTCCTGTTTTAAGATGTGATCCTTTCCTCCCATATGTGCTCCCACAACTGTGACACCATCTGCCACCAAGTCCTCACTAGAGCCAAGATGATACTGGCACCATGCCCTTAAATCTCCAGAGTAGTAAGTTAGAGGCATTCTTTTTTCTTTATAAAGTTAGCCTGCCTCAAGTATTTCAATATGGTAATGAAAAAAGGACTAGTGCACCTGGGGGAGTCCCACTGCTGGATAAGAACAAAGGAGGCATACTAGGAAAAAGAACTAATATTTCTAAAGTACTCCTCGAAGCCTGTGCTCTCAGAGAAGAGGCACATGGCATTGCTTCACATCCTAGTTTTGGAATTAGATTAGAGCATTTGTCTTAGTTTTTATGAAAATAGCACTATGAAGAAAAGAAATAGAATTTGGGAACTTTGACAGGATTTTTTTTTATTGCTTTCTCATTTTGTTGTTATTAGTGTCTGGAATGCAGAAAGATAAAATAATCACCTTTGAAAAAATGTATACGAGATACTCAACCATGCATTGGACATTGGCAACCATTAAAAATCATAAGTCTCCTAATGATTTTGTTTCCTCTATGTGCTACTACCCAGAATGTCTGTTTGTCTTTTGCTAGAGTGTTTTGAAGCAAGCTCCAGGCATGATCCACAAATATTTCAGTATCTCTATCAATGAATAACTTTTAAAAAATACAAAGCCATTGTCATGTGATGCAGTACCCAGAACATATTGAAATAAACCTAATCGGCTCAAATGGTAATTTCTGGTTGCTTTGTTCAAATTAGTATCCAAATACAATCTATATGTGGTACTCTGCAGAAAGGACTCCTAAGGCTTCTTCTACTCTACCGTTCTTCCCCCTTCTCCTTTATTATGCTGTTCCCATGAGAAAAGAGAGAAACAAATCATTATTCCTATAGAACATCTCACATTTGGATTTGGCTGCATTCTTCCTGGTGTCATTTGACTTGTTCTTCCATGAACTAGGGGGTCCAATTATGGTCTTTGACTAGAATACATCATAGAGATGCTGTATATTTTTTTATTGTCCTACTCTTATAAATGTAAAAAAAAAGATCCATGGGTTCAGGTATTGTCTGCCTGATCCATCCATTATAGACAGCTCCCTGTCATCCTTATACCTAATGGTTATTGATGGTCATTGACTAGATTCATTATTCCATTAGGTATTGCAAAGTGGTGGCTTTCTAATGTCATCGTTCTTTCTGTCTTTATTAGCTGAAATCCTGTAAGGAACTCATTGTCCTCTCTTATGTTGCTCTGAAATACAATTAATACAGGAAAGGCAAGATAAATGCTTGATTTTTTCTCTTTATTCATTTTGACTAATTTTAATAATTGTAGCCATGATTCTTTTGATATTCAGTTTATCCCCTCCTTACCAATGGAAATTCCTTCAAGTCTGATTCTGTGTCATTTTGCCCTAACCTCCTTGGTCTTTGATGCTTCCCATGCTTTCAGGAAAAACAAACAGGTACAGCATCTTTTGATGCATTAACTAGACTTGGAAAATCCTCAACAGTGCCTCCACCTTTTCTGCTGATCTATGACGAGTAATGATTCACATTAGTTGTATGGGTTAGGAATGCTTTCAGCTATAAGTGAGCATAATGAACAGAGTTTTCCATTTATTCACAGAACAGAAAGTCTGGAGCAGGCAGCTGTTAGCATTTGTTCATCAGCTCGTGAGGGCCAGAGCCAGAGTCACTGTGATTCGCCTGGCCTCTCCTTCCTGGCTTCAGGATGGCAGCCCCTTTTCCAGGCATCATGCCCACAGTCAGGGCAGAAGGAAAAGGGGACGTCAGAGCCAGCTACAGCTGTCCTTTTGTATGAGAAAAACAAAAGCTTTTCCTCAAACTCACTGTCCTGACCCACAGCTGAATTCCACCTAAATTTATTGGTCAGAACCTGATCATATGGCCAACTCAGCTTGCAAAGGAGGCTAGGAAAGTGAGCAACTAATTCTGTTGCTCCCTATAGTCCAGGCAGGCAAGGGCAGGGGGTTTGGTGGGAAGAAATATAGGGATTCTATTTCTGGAAGAGTGGTCTTGAATCCTGAATTCACCCCTCTTATTCTGCTTACTTGTTATTTTTATGTGTCTAACATCCCTGATTCTGAAGCCGAGTGGGAAAGTCAAAAAGAATTGTAAGCTGGAAATTCATAAAACTTTGTTTGAAACACTGCCTTTGGGAAGCAAGTTCAGCTGTTTTGACATCTGTGCCCTGATGGCTCAGCTCAGTTCTGCTCAATCATCACATGCCAACTCCAGCTGCAGGTCTGCACTCCCAGGCATCCTGGCTCCTCCTGTCTCCTCCTGTCTGTAAGGGGACAGAGCAGCCTTAACTTCCTCAAGATGGACACTTCATTTGAGTTGTAGTGATCCACCATGATGTGGTCGGTTTCACCAGAGGCTGCCCAACCTCCACACTAAGCAAAGAGCAGCGCTAATATTCAGCCATCACTCTATGCTAATGTTAAAACACTGAGCTTATTTTGCACTGATAAAGGCCCACTGCCTGGAGCCTCCCAAGTCCTGCTGCCTTGGCCACCCAGATCTTCTCTGAGAAACTGCAACCAAGATCGCCTTGCAATCCAACAACTGAGGGAGAAGGCCTGGCCTAGCAGGAGCTCTGAGGCTCTACTCCAGCCAGCACTAGGGCCATCTATTCTCTGTCCATCCATTTAGTGGTCACATGGTTCCAATTTTTAAAATATTTAGGAGTATTTTAAAATTGAGATATTACATATTCACTATTCTTACTGGTCATTTCTCTTGACTGTCCATGACTGAAGGGCAAATGTGTAGTTAATAATAACTAGCTCAAGAAACAGAGGTGCATAATTAGATCATTAATAGTCTTGGTTTGCTCAAGGCTAATTATTAAGTTTCCTGTTAGAAAATTTTAAGCTGCTCTGAACTTATTTTTCCTTTTACGTTCATTGTGCAAGTGAAAGCAGCACACAAAAGAACATGTTCTCCATGATTCCATTTATGCAAAATAGAGTAAGAGGCAACACCAATAACATCTATGCTACAAAAAGTCAGTTACTTGGGGGAGGATGCTCATGGGAAGAGGGCACAAGAGAGCTTCTTGGATGTTGGTCTGGGTCTTTTTCATGCACTGGATGTTGAGACAGTGTCAATTAACCTAATATCCTTCCTCCTCTTCTCTACTCTGTATAAGAATTCCTATTTTCTCACGGAAGCTGAAAACTACACTTTTTAGCCACTTTTGGAACCGGAATTGATTGTGTGACACACTTTTGTAAGTGAAAGTTCTTGATGGGATTTCGAGGAGATCTTCAGGTAGACAGGCTCTGTGGGCTATGGCCTTCACAGTTCCTTAGGTTCACTGAAGGATATAATGCCATCAGCCTTAGCCATCTCCAAAGTCTACTCATATGCTCCTTTGTAAAAATCTCCCTTTGACTAATTCAATAACTACTTACTGAGCACCCACTCTCATTTAGGCATATGTTGATTAGGAGGTAGGATTCAGATGTCCCAGAGCCAGCCCTATAATTGGAGATGTGGGCATGGGGTAAAGGACAAAAGGAGAGGAACTAGAGGATCTGGACCCTGGTTAATGAGCTGGATATGGAGAGCCACCGCTTAGCTCTAGCAGAAATTAGAAATGCAAATCTCAGGATATAAGATCTTTGAATTGTTTTTAAAAAAAGAATCCAGAAATCATATTTTTCAAAACTAACTCTGCCAGGAGACAGGAATTCTATCGCAAATTAAAACTGGACACAGTTGTATTAGCTTTCTAATGCTGCATAACAAATCACTAGCAGCTTCAAAAACACACATTTATTATCTCACAGTTCTGTAGGTCAGAAGCGCAGGTGGACAGGACTGGGTTCTCAGTTTAGCATCTCCCAAGGAAGAAATCAAACTGCCAGCCAAATGGGCTTTTTATCTGGAAGCTATGGGAAAAAAGTTTTTTGCTTTCAAGCTCATTCCAGTTTTTGGAAGAATTCAATTCCTTGCAGCAGTAATTAATGGTGTCCTGTTTTCTGGCTGTTGACTGAAAATTACGTAGCTTCTAGAGGCTTCACTCTGGTCCTTTCTATGTGGCTCCTCCATCCCCAAAGCAATGACATATTGAACTATTTTCATAGTTTGAATTTCTCTATCTCCCCTTTTGCCTACAAATGATAGAAAATTATCTGCTCGTATGATTTGAGCAAACCCACCAGATAATTTTGATTTTGCTATATTACATAATAATAGGAGAAGGGATTATCCAAAAACAAGAGTCTTTGTAGGTTTCAAAACCCATTCTTAGTAAACTGATAGAATAACTATCTAGAAAACTGATAAGCTTGCAGAAAGCTTGAATAGTACCATTAACCAATAGGATCTAACTTATATTTATAGGACATTCCATCCAATAACTGCAGAATACATATTCTTCTCAAGCACACATGGAACGTTTTTCAGGACAGACCATATGTTAGGCCATAAAACAAGTTCTAAAACTCTTAAGAATATTGAAATCATAAAAGTATGTTCTCTGAAAATGACAGCATAAAATAAAAAAATCAAGGACAGAATAACTTTGTGAAATACTTAAATATTAGGAAATCAAACAACACATTTCCAAATAACCTGTGAGTCAACCACAAACATATACAGAGGAAATTAGAAGATATTTGAAATGAATGGAAATAAACATATGACCAATCAAAATGTATGGGTTATGTGTAATTAGGATTTCAAGATAAACTTCTAACTTTTTTTTTAAAGAGAGAGGGACAGTGAGAGAGAGAGAAAGAGAGAATCAATTTTATTTAGTTTTTCATGTGATTTTCATTGCTCCGAGACTTGGTTGTGTACACTTGGTGCTGGGGTTTGAACTCGCATACTCGTGCATGCTGGGCAAGCTCCCTGACCGCTGAGCCACTGCTCCAGCCCCAACTTCTAACTTTTAATGCCCAATTTAGAAAAGAAGGGTGCCAAAAGAAGAGCAAATTAGGGGCTGGATCGGTGACTCAACTGTTACAGCACTTGCTCAGCATGTGCGAGTACGCGAGTTCAAACCCCAGCACCGCATACACAACGAAATGTCTGAGGAATGAAAGCCACATGAAAAACTAAATTTAAAAAATTGTTTCTCTCTCTCTCTCTCTCACTGTCCCCTCTTTCTTAAAAAAAAAAAAAAAGAAGAGCAAATTAAACCTCGAACGGACAGAAGATAGGAAATAATAAATATCAGAGTGGAAATCCATAGAAACAAAATTATAGAGAAAAACAATGAGAACAGAAGTTGACTCTTGGGTATGAAAATAAAATTTATAAACTTTACCTATACTGATGGTGGTGGGGGGAAATGAAAGAAGGTACATCAATATTAACCCAACAGAAACCAAAAGGTTTACAAGGAAATATAAACAACTTACGACAACAAATTGGACATCTTTAATGAAATCTATACATTCTTAGAAACAGACAAATTATCAAATCCAATTCAAGAAGAAACAGAAAATCTGCATAGACCTATAATAGATAAATAAATTCAATTAGTGATTAAAAGTCTTTTCATGGAGGAAAATCCAGGCCCAGATGGTTTTACTGATAAATTCTATTAAATATTTAAAGAAGAAATAATGAAAAATACTTAAACGTTTTTGGAAAATACAGGAGGAGGAGACCTTTCTTGAATCTATGAGGCCAGAGGCATCACAATTTATCACATGCATCTGAACAAAAATTCCTTAACAAAGCATTAACAAATCAAATCTAGCAACACATAGAAATGAACCAAGATTTATCTTAGGAATGCAAGGTTGGTTTAGCATCTGAAAATTAATGCAATATACTCTATTAATAGAATAATAGAGATCATATGGTTATGTCAATACATGCAAAAAAAAAAAGAGGATTTGACAAAAAACCAGCACACATTAATAACAAATCTCTCTCTTTTTTTTTTTTTTTTTTAGGGCTGAGGATCGAACTTGGGGCCTTGCGTGTGCTAGGCAAGTGCTCTGCCACTGAGCTAAAACCCCTACCCCAATAACAAATCTCTTGACAATCAATGAATATAAAGCAATTTCTCAACCAGATGAAAAGCATCTATGAAAAGTATATAGCAAACAGCTTATTTGTAAGTTGAAGACTAAAGACATTTCCCAATGGTTTGAAAACAAACAAAAATGTCCACTCTCACCATTTCTATTCAATATTGTACTAAAAGTTCTTGCCAGCTGATAAAGAAAGAAGAAGAAATGAAAGGCATCCAGGTTGGAAAAGAAGAAATAAAATATTTATTTGCAGTTACCAAATGAGGTGATACTATAAGTGGAATGTGCGGGGAGGTATGGGGTCCCAGAGAACTCCTGGCTCTCCCTGGAGTGGGGCAGGAGTGGGACTACAGAGGTGGCACTGGAACTGGGGTTTGAAGGGTAAGTATGAATTCAGGAGATTTCAAGTATAAGAAGTAAAGAAAAGGAGTAGGTGACATTTCCAAGCAAAGAGAATAGAGTGGGCAAAGGCTTGGAGGTGTGAAAAGATAATTCTCATTCTGAGAAATGGGGGAAAATGTGCTGTGTGCCCATGGAGAATAGAAAGAGCAGGAGAGGAAGGCAGGGATCAGACTATGAGGGATTTAGGAGGCCATATTGAAGTCTTTGGACATGGGATTAAGCAGGATATATTTATTAGAAGAATAAAATGGACATGTTTCTTTGGGCCTAAATTAAATTTTGTATGTTCAGGGAATGTTATATCACACTCATGTAAAAAAATGTTCATTAATATACTATTTGCATTTGCCAGGCACTAACATTCTATATAAACTCAATCTCATCAGCACTGATTCTCAAACTCTAACCTGCTCCAAAGTTCAATTACGTCAACACTGGTTCTCAAACTCTAACTTGTACCAAAGTCACCTGGAAGTCTCCAAAAAGAGAAATTAGAATTTCTAATGTGATCGATCTGAGGTGGAGCTGGGTAATTTGCATTTTGATCCAGTTTTTAGGAGAAGTTCATGCTGCTGGTCCAGGAAGCATGTTTTGAGAACTACTGCTTTTCTATCAACCTTATAAGAAACAGCATTATCTTCTATGGCAATCCAATTTTACAGAAAAGGAAACAGAACATTATGCAACTTGCCCATAGCCAATAGCTCTTAGCAGAGGAGAAGGGATTCAAAGCCAGACAGTGCAGTCCTACTAAATGCCTGGATGCAAACTCATGGGACCCCAGGCCAAAATACAAAATATCTTCCAAATTTCTGACCTACAGAAATTGATAAAATATTGTTTTAAGACACCAAATTTTGGGGAGTTAGGATACAACAACTGATTCCCAGGGGCTGGTGAGGACAAGCCTTTGAGAAACTCTTTTTTTAAATTTTTTTTATTAAGGAGTTGAGTTATTGTACAATCATAAATGCATACAAAGTAACAATATGATATGCATATATTCTTAGATTCCTCCCTATTCTCCCTCCCTCTCCCCTCCCCCAGCTACTCCCTCCTCCCTTCCTCCCCTACATATCTATGATTGCCCTAGATTATGTGTTGCTGTGCCTTTGTTGGGTCTAATACATGAGGTTGACTACCTTTCACCCAAGGCTTGGTCTAGCAACACAGCTTCCACAAATGAGTGAAGTAATTCGACTCTTTGACTCTCTGGGTTTGGCTAACTTTGCTCAGTATGATTTCTTCCATTGCCATCAATTTATCTTCAAAGGCTGCAGTTTCATTGTTTCTAATAGCTGAGTAGAATTCCATGGTATATAGATATCACAGTTTTTGGATCAGTTCATCCAGTAAGGGGCATCTGGGTTGGTTCCATAATTTAGCTATTGTAAATTGATCTGCTATGAACACAGATTTTGCTGTGTCGCTGCAATGTGCTGATTCTAACTCCTCTGGGAAAATACCCAGAAGAGGGATAGTTGGATCGTATGGTGGGTCCATTCCTAATTTTTTGAGGAGTCTCCACACTGCTTTCCAGAGTGGCTGTACCAGTCTGCAGTACCAACAGTGTGCTAGTGTTCCTATCTCCCCACAACCCCTCCAGCATTTGTTATTATTTGTGTTCTTCATCTTTGCCAGTGTGACTGGAGTGAGGTGAAATCTTAATGTAGTTTTGATTTGTATTTCTTTGATTACTAGTGATTTAGAACACTTTCTCATGTATTCTATTTAGCTCTTTGGCCCATTTATTGATTGGATTGTTTGGGTTTTTGATATTAAGTTTTTTGAGTACTTTGTAAATTCTGGATATTAGTCCCCTGAGAAACTCTTTAGGCCATTTCAATAAAGTTATTTTGGTCCTACTGGGATGAAGCCAGAATTTAGAAATGCACAAGTATTAATGTACAAAGTGACTAATGAAAAATGTAAAAGAATCACATTAAATATCACAGTTCAAAATTGAATGGTATGTGAATATGTGAATATTCAATATTTGCTGTTTTAAATATATTTTAAAATTTTTATAAAGTATGAAAAGTAACAATTTCTAGAGAAGATAACCTTGTTACAAATGATGCTTTTGAGGGTCCCAAAATGAAAATGGAAATTCTTTCATGCATCTGCTTGATTTTTACAATCTGCATATTTGTAACACCTCCCTAGTTTCCTTCCAATAAACAACTTTTTTCTTAAATCAGTGGCATTATGTTATTTTTGAGATCTGAATCAGAGACTGTAATACAAAGCTGCGTGCTCCATCTTGTCATTTTTGAATAGTGCTGTATATCTAATTAAAGCTTCTTACAGGTCCATAAAAAGACATTTAAAATGCAACATGTTTTGGAGAAAGCCCCAGGGAAGATCGGAAAGGGGCTTCTTCATTAAAACAAGCACCTTTGCTTAAAACCAAAATTAAGTAATAATATATTAATTTGTACTTGACTGTTTTTAAATATTGCCCAAGCATAATCAGACCGAGTTAGCACATTCACGGTGCGAAACTGAAAATGGGTCACATTCTTGCCAGAAGCACTCCAGCATCTCAAGAAATACTGCAGATGAATAAATGATTTACCATGTGGACTGTACCAAATCCTCTTCCCTGGAAGAGAATTGGAACCAACTTTATTTAAATCAATTTATTATTTTGTCTCTTTTCATTTATGGCGTTGCTCCGTTGTTTTGTTTTGTTTTGTTTTTCCCTTAGAGGATTTACTCAAAGTTTGAGTTAGACAGCAGCATATAAACACTCTGGTTTCAAGAGCTTTTATGTTATGGTCATTGTTCTGTGGTTAGTCTTTTCTCAGCAGCTGCAGACCTGGGGGTGAAGGCCTTCAACCACTGGAATTCCCTTGGGAGACCATTTGAATGACGTTTTCTGCCTTTGGTTGACTGCAGGGTTCCTTGAGTAAAGATGCCTCCCCAAGGAGATAAGTGCATGATCTTCCAGTAACAAAGGAATGAATTCTAAAATCTACGTTAGGAACTCTTGCTAAATATGCTGTGAAGTTAGCCATGTCAAAATGAGATTATCCTTCCATGGTCCTTCCAAGTCAGAATGATCCCAGAGGTGGGGTCTTAAGGAGCAGAGGCCTAGCCTGAGACTTTCACTGTTGCATTCCACCCACCATTAATGCTTGCGCTAGGGCATTAAGGTAACTGCAGGTTCTCCTTTAGCAGGACACCTTATGTCATTATCCAGAATCAAGAGGTTTGCACCTCCCAACGATCCACTCCTGCTTCACAATCATTTTCAGGCATGCAAAGTTAATGCCATATAAAGTCTAAAAGAAAAAGCTTTTGACATCTGTAGGTCAACCCGTTTACTAAAGCCATCTGGATTTCTCTCTCCAGTCAATTCCACCAAAGTTGGGGAATCAAAGCAGCCCTTGTGCTGGTGTCCTTTGCTAGGGGGCCTTTCTTAAGGCATGGGTGTACAGAAGGGGTGGGGAGACACAAAGTGAAAAGAAGTTGGAGCAATCGGGCACTTGGCTTGCTGGAGCTCCCTTACAGGAACCCAAAGAGCTGGTCTCCAAGATATGCCAAACTTCCAGGGGCGGGAGCCAGAGTCCTCCTACACCCTCTCCTGCCATGGCTAAACTCTCTGACCCACCCTCTTTCTTGGCAACATGCTGCTGAACCATCCAAGGCCACAGGTTGCCTGTTGAATTTCAAACTTCATGTTTTTTTTTTTTTTTTTTAAGAGAGAACAGTGAGAGAGGGCGAGAGAGAAAGAGAGGGGGGGGGGGAGGAGAATCAATTTTTATTGAGTTTTTCACATGGCCTTCGTTGCTCCGACACTTCGCTGTGTACGTGGGTGCTGGGGTTTGAACCCACGTACTTGCGCACGCTGGGCAAGCGCCTTAACCGCCGAGCCACGGCTGCAGCCCACTTCATGTGCTTCAATACTTTCCACACTATCTACTTTTCCACGTTGTTTCCAGAGGCTACCTGGCCAGTCTGCTGACCTTTACACTGGGGCTGCATTCACATACCATGCTCTCCCTTTTTAAACAATAGCAACAAAATCAACAATATTCCTTCAAGTTGGGTTCCAGGAGATAACTGTAAAGAAAAAAATGCATACATTATATACATATATATATATATATATGCATATGTACACTACTTTTTTCCCTCTCCTAGCTTAAACCTGCTCTCGGGATAGGGCGAACCTTAAAGCATAAAGTGCGTGCCCTCCACCCCCAGATGCAGTCCTGTGCAGAGGGTCCCTTCCCCCAATTCCCCCTGACGGCTCGAGCTACTTCTCCCGGCCTTTGGCCGTGTTCCTGCGTCTTCCTCCTCCACAATCCTCGTGCTCCTCTTCGGGCACCGTGCCCGCCTCCTCCAGCGGGTGCAGCAGAGCTTCGCTGGGCTGCCAGGCCGCCGCCAGGATGCCCTCCAGCAGCCCGTGCGCCGGCCGCAGGTGCGCCCCGCCCGGCCCCGCCCCGCCCCGCCCCGGCGTTGCGTCACTGTGACGCGCGGCCCGCGCAGGCGCACTCTGCCCCACCCTCCCGCGGCCGGCCGCCCGCCGCTCGGTATTATGATTAGCGCTGGGTGCGGGGTTCCCGCGGCCGGGAGGGAGTTGTCGGCGCCGCGGCCGCTGCGGACGGACGCCCGCCTGCCGGCTGAGGTAGGACAGCGCGGCGGGGCGGGCGGCCGGGGGCGGGGACGCGGCGGCCTCCATCGCCTCTGGGGCCGCCACCGTTGCCCGCCCGGGCGCCGCCGCGGGGAAAGTAAGTTGCGCGCTCCGCGTTCCCGCGCGGCGGAGGACGCGGGCCCGGGCTGCGGCGGCGCGGCCTGGGGGGCGGCGGCGGGAGGGAGCGGCACTGCGGCGCGGGCCGCGGCGCTCAGGCCCTGCCCTTGCGGCCGCGGCGGGATTGCGGCACCGGGAGGCCGCGGCCCCGCGCCCCACCCGGGGCGGCCTCTCACTGGGCTGTGCGTTCTTAATTTGTTGTCTGTGTTTAAGCGAATCTAGAAATCTGGTTGCACCACCGGGGTTCCACGGTCAAATTACGGCTTTGTAATAGAACGGGAATATTGCTGTAGAGAAAGGACAGCAGGCTAAGGAAGGAGAAGCAGCGCCGTTCCCAAGGGAGAGCCAGAATTTTTTTTTTTTCGGGTTGGAAAATCTACGTTCTTCTCTGTAGCCATCGCCTGTTGATTTTCTTTCTGGACCGTTGTACAAAAAAACCCTCTTGTCTTGGACTTGGACTTGGAATCCGGAAGAGTGGCAGCCTTTTATGTGTGTGTGGGGGGGTCTTGGAGCAGTGCTATTGCTCACATTTGGATCAGGCACAATCTAGTAGCTTCCTAGTGAGTTTGGGTCAAGTGCAGTATTTGCGCGCGCGAAGCGGGGGGCAGATTTAGCAGTGGGGTTCCACAGTCTAGGGATATCTGAGGATTCAGGACTTTTCAAAGTCTCAGGTTAATTTCTTTCCCTTGCATGTAATTGAGGGCATTCTCAAAGTCTTAGGAACGGTGGTCAAGCAGACTTAATGCCCTTAGCATTTTGTCAGGTTTTAAGGTGAAGCATGGCTCGCAAGTGATGGAACTGCAAGTGTTGAGCATCCTGTTGAATGTCTACAAATTCCTGTCACACTTCAAAAAGCCTCAGTTTGTGTTCCTTGCACAGGTTGGGTTGCTATGTCCCCAGTCTTTAACTTGTCAGCATGGCTATGGAAGTACTCTAAAGCCTGGGTTCTCATGGCTTATGTAATCAACTTGTTAATTTACAATCTTGTTACATTGCTTTCCGGATTTATTAAATCATTCCCTTAAGGAAATCTGTCTTCAACGTCTGCTTAAATATTTCTCTTGGAATTGAATTCCTGAAGAGGAATGTACTGTACAAGTGGTGATTAAAGCATACTAATTAGACAAGTTTCTTTTTTTTTTAAAGAACACTGAATACATTTGATTCTTTTATCATTTGTGTAATTGCCCCTGTAAATAAAACAGGTGATATTCCCATTTTACAGAACTAAAAATGAGAGAAATTACATGACATTCCCAAGGTCACATGTTGAAGCAGTGTAGAAAATAAAGTGCATGGTGCTAACTTTTCTTACTACTCCCATTTTCAAGACTTTGAGAGGAAACTTTTGAATGCCACCTTCTAATTTAAAATTCACATAATTGGTTATTATTTCATTTTGTGCACAAAAATTACTCCTTCCCTATTAGTTTTTTTTTACTATTATGAGTAAAAATTTCTCTATTATTGCAGTAAGATCCACTAGTTTATTGGAGATCTTGGAAATTGTACTAATTTTTATAGATCAGAAGTGTAGATTGGGCCTTTATGGTTTAGATTTAATCATATCTTAAAAGAAAGACTTTTAAATGTCCTCAAAATTGAAGGGCATTCATGATATTTTTATTTGCCACAGGAAATATTGCTCATCTAAACTTCACTGAGGGAGCTTCCTTCACATTGAAAGTGAAACTAAATAGAAAAAAAAAGTTATTTTTGGAGATATTGAGCAGCCATAGGTTCTAAGCATTGACATAAATAAGGCATGGTTTTTTTCCCCCCTATAGTTCTTGTCTGAGCCCAAAAGGCCATTATACTGCTTAGGATGAAAAGGGTACAAATGAATTTTCCACATGAATAGAATTTTAGGAATTAAAAATGTGAATGAGGAACTATTAAGACTTAATTTAGTTGTTTGCTTAACAAACCAGAAGCTAGAGTTTTGAGTCAAGATGGTTTTGTAAGAAAACTTACTTGGATTATAGGTACTTCTTGGTGTCCATGTATATGTAGGTAAATTCTTAGAGCAACTTAGGTTGAAAAGTTAAGTGGATTCTAGGAGTTTTGAAGATAAACTTAACCTTTGGTCATGTATTCATGTGACCTTTATTTGTCTATATTTGGAGTCCTGGGGTAGAAGGTAGCAGTAGAAAAGAACAAAAACCAGTTCCTGCCTTTAGGAGCTTAGAAGCTCTTGGGGGGATACCAAGAAAACCTAACAATAAGAACTGAAGCATATTTTGGTGAGGCATAGGAAAAACCCTGCAGAATTAGGGAGCAATGAGCAGGCTGGCCTGGGAATACTTCCTAGAGGAGGTGATAGTTTAATTGGTCTTAAAGGGCAAGTAAAGTTCCCAGGCAAGGAGAAGAGAAAGGATCAGGATTCAGGGAAGATGAGAAAATGAGGTCAAGGGGCAGAAGAAGAACGTGGATCCAAGTGGATGAAAAGGAGTTGAGGAAGTAGAAAGGATGTAGCTGTTCTTTAAAGCTTTTGGGAAAAAAAAAAAAAGAATGGAGCTCTAGCTTTGGGGGACAATGGAGGAAGATTTTTGTTGTTGTTTTGGGCTGGGAAGAACTGGTATTATAGCTCTTGGGCTTAATGGTTCCAGATGTGAGTTCTGGAAGTGTGTTGTCTACTTTGGATGATCCGCAACTATGGTATTCACACCCATGAGGATCATTTCCTCTTTTGCTTTTCTTCACATCTGCTTTGGGTTGTGGCCTTACATCCCTTGGAAAACCATTTCTTGCCATTGATACGGGAGGAGCCAGTCTAAAGAAGATTCCTGCTTTGCCTTCCCTGAATGTATATTTCTCTGCTGTCACTTCCAGAGCCTCCTGAGAGTCTGCTTTGGCACCTCCAGCATTTGTCTTCTGCTCAGGTAGGCTCTTCCTTGACAAATCAGGCCTGTACCTTTCTTGTGTTGTACCTTCACATCTGCTGCCATGTGGCTACTCAGCAGTTACTTCAAAATCAGGGGTCTTATCCATGGAACATAATGTTTTATATTATGGAATGTCTCCAGGCTCAAAGCAAGACCTAGTCTTGCTTTTGGGTCTGTCCATACATCTAAATGCATATGCCCTCAACTATGTATTTACCTAGATTAAAAAATCAGTGCTCCAGAAGCATTGATTACTCAATGTGATTATGGTCAAATCACAGCCTCATCATGTCTGAATTTCTCAGTTGTTGACATGCAGTTATCTTTTCTCAAACGTCAAAGATGGCAGTGCCTTACAGTATAGGACCCAGAAGAAAGGCAAGGGATCAGGGGACAGGAGGTGGGAGGTAGAGGGATGTAGGAGGGGGATATTGAACAAATTGTATTGCTGAATTATGTGCATCCAGGAATATGTGACAACTAATCCCAACATTATGTAAAACTATAATGCACTAATAAAAATATCTATTAAAAAAAGATGGCTGCTCCTGAAAGGCAGAGACCACTTTTATGGCCTGTATATCCCCAGATCAGAGTAATGCACAGTACAGTCTGCACCCAGAAAATGTCTTGTTGATTAAACTTCAAAATTCGAAGCTTTAGTTTGTTGCTTTTGTGAGCTTATTAATAGAAACCATACCCATTTTAATACAGATAGACTGGATTTAAATTGTCAGTCAGGCAGTTTTAGAGCTAGAACCAAATTTTCCACTCTGCTAGCATCCTCTAGATGCTCAGGAAGTATTCTCATCCTGTATTCTTAGTCTGAGAGAATGGCACCATGGACTACCACTCTCCTTTAGAGTCATTCTGTATTTTCCTATTTGCCTAGCTCACTGTACAACACGTTCTTAGATTCTACCTCTGAAATGAGTTTTCTCTATATCATTCTATCATCACTCCTTGGTTACTGACTGCCTTCATTTTTAAGCCTTTAAATAATCATTTATCTGGAGACACTTCTAGTAGTCTCTTTACCCAGCTGTAGTCTTGCCCTTCCCCCAGTAGGATTTTCAGTATTCATTTTGCTGCCAGAGTGATTTGTTAAACTGTTGTCTCTGTTTGCCATTGGACTGCTCAGGGTTCTTTGACTTCTTCCAGCCTTCATTTATTCATTTAACAAAAAGTATCCATATATTTTGAGCAGATGTTATACTTAGAAGGCCCTGGGATACAGAGTTGAATAAAATGGACATGGTCCTTACATTTAGTTGTTATTTAGTCTAGTGGGGGATGCCGATTATTGACCTAAATCACAAATCACAGATTATTATATGATCTCACAATTGTGATGATAACGGTATAGAACATAGTGTGCTATGAGTGGGTATAGGGAACTGGTATGTGCAGGAAGGTGGGGAGGCACCGGAATGATTAGGAGATAACTTTTAAGCAGGGCCCTAAATCATGAGTGAGGGCTAGCCAGATCTGAGACAAATAAATTGGTTATTTGCATGGAATACAAGGCTGTTTGGGTAACTGGTCCATATCTACTGGTCTGACCTTGTTTCCTATGCCCCGCATGTATTATTGTCCCAATCACAGTAAGCTGTCTCAGTTTTCTTTCCTGGAAAGCCTTTTCTCCACCATTGCAATTTCAGTTCTTAGCTCAAGCACAAAAAAAATTTTCTTTGTGGAGCTAAGGGATACCTCAGCAGTAGAGCACTTGCCTAGCAGGCATGAAGCCCTAGGTTTGATTCCCCAGCACTGCCAAAGAAAAGGAAAAAGAATAATTTTCTGAGTTGCCTTCAACGAACTACTCAAAAGTATAGGGGAAAGAACACCTCTTTTTGCTTATCTACTCCTGTAAGAGAGTGTAAAGAACTTGATGCAGGGAACTTCCTTTCTAGTGTATGTTCAGTTGGGGTGTTGGGCTAATTGTGGAGGGTACTGATAAGAAGTTGAGGAACTAAATTTACTGCCCCTCTGATATGGGAATCTCCTGGGAGATTCCACAGAGGGAGGCCATTTCTAAAAAGTTGGGGTGAAGAGAACATCTCTTGTAAGTTTCGTCCCACTCACATCTTATTACCTATGTATTGTCCAACTTAGCTTTCACAATGACTATCCAGGGTGGTGATTATCTTTGTTTTTTAGATAAAGACATATCTATATAATTTGAGTTACTTTTATTATTCTTTTTATTATTCATGCTGCTCTGCATATTTACTGAAAAGAGTTTTGACCATTACCAAAATGTACTCCTAAAGTAAAGATAAAGAGAGAAGCTGACCATATGGTACTTTGAAATGTGGACTCTTACTATGCTATTCTAGTTCCTTCTCTTGTTCCCCTGTACGTACATACATACGTCTTTGGTTATTTTATTGTGTTTTATTCTGTGTTGCATAGCTGAGGAAATACTTGTGTATGCCAGCTTGGTTTAATATTAGCTGTGTTGGTTCTATATTAGATTATATTTTAGATTTTTAGGTGTTTTACTGTATGACTTACCTATATAAAGTTCATTTTAGATTTAGGACAGTATTATAATAAATATTAATGAACAGATTATGAAGTTAAAGTGTTCTATGTTTGTGGGTCTCTAATCATGAGATCTGTAATTTTTTTTCTTCATTATTTTGCCAGGAATAAATTCCTCCTCCCCCACCTTTTTTATTGGTGCCTTATAGTTGTACATAACGGTGGGATTTGTTGTTACATATTCATGCATACAATATGGCAATATAATTTGGCCAATATCAATCCCCAGCACTTTTCCCCTCCCTCCCCTCTTTCTATCCCTTTTCTTATAGGCTTTTTATTTAGCAGTGAATAGGTGCTGAGTGATTTTTTTGTGTGTGCTGGGATTTAAACCTAGGTGCTTTAACCACATAGCCACATCCCCAGCCCTTTTTTATTTTTTATTTTGAGACAGGATCTTGCCAAGTTGCTTAGGGTATTGATAAATTGCTGAGGCTGTCCTTGAACTTGCAGTCCTCCTCATCCTCCCCAGCTGCTGGGATTACAAGGGCTGTGCCACCATGCCCATCTAGGATGAGTGAATTTCAACATAAAGATTTGCTTTCTGTTTCACCTCATTATTAGCAGGTTAAACAGTTGTTAATTAGCATAAAACATTATGAATGATACTAAAGAAATTTAGACTATTTGGAATATTCAGTATAGAGTTTCAGGGCTTGATTTTATACTCTGCTCCTCCTGTTTGATAAGTATTTACTAGTCTTGTGAAGGAGAGTGCTTTTTCACAAAACTTCTGGAAAGAATATAATTTGCAAAGTGCATTTAAGTTACAGTTTGGGAAAGGAGAAAATTTTTAAAAAGAAAATAGAACCTGCCTAAATTTTTATCTGATTTACTTGGTATTGGCTGGGAATGGATCTTGCTATCCACAAAATTGTGTGCAAACAATTGTAGGAAGTTATTTTCAAGGTGCCATTCCATTTTTAGATGACTAATAATTATCTCAGCCTGTGTTTTGAATGGTTATTTGCCTTAACTTCCTTCCTTGATTTAAAAAATAGTTTCTAAACATTTCAAAAAGATTTTAGCAGAATTATTTGTTAATGATGTTCATTAGATGATTCTTTAGTGAAATTAGAGAATTTCCTGTTTAATTGATTGCTGGGGCAGGTAACTTGCTGGGCATATCAGAATTGTAGGAACTTTAGAAATGTCAAAATAAATTTAGTTTAGTGCTTTAGTTCCTAGGGGAATTTAAAAGGCCAAGGTAAAAGGCGGAAGCACTGTATTATATAGGAAAGAAAAATGCAAGGCCTAAGTCTAATCCTAAGGACTAAGAGAGAGTCCTTAACCTCTCTGGTCCTGCTTTCTCATTTGAAAATCAGTATGATGCCTCCATTATGTCACTGGTTGTGAGAAATAGAGGATATATATAACAAGCATAAAACGTCTAGTATGTAGATTCCCAGTAATTAAATACTATTTCTTCTTTTTGAGGTCTGTTTTCAAACAATACTGGAATTCTAGTGGGTGATTATGATGGGAAAAGGCATTTTTAAAATTTAAAGTGAAACAAAAATCAACTGTGGTTTTGCTGTAAAACTTATTTCTGTATGAACGTATTTAGGTTAGTAGTAGATTTTTTACGAGAATAGTATATGAGAGCTTTAACAAGTCAAAATAGAAATTGGTGATTTAGGTAACTTTGAGCTCAACAATGAACTTTTTAAATTGGCTTAAAGTCTAATGATAATTTTTGCTTTCATATTAATACTTAAAGGTATCTTCTCTTGAGATCTCGTATCAGCTCTTTGACAAGAAGCTTTTTCTATTTGTTTTATAACTGATGATGTTTCAATTAAACTGAATTATAATTCAAAGGTAGATATGTGGTGAATTATTTAGAATGGTAAATTTTACATTAGTTGTGAGAGGGCAAATGCTGAGACATTTAGGGTTCCTTCAGAATCAGTGTTCTCCTTAACCTTAAAGAATTTACCTCACCTTCACTCAAAATCGTAATTAAACTCATACTGGTATTCCCCTTTCCTGAGTTAACCTGAGTTAAGTCATGTATACACCCTCTTGGCTGCCTCTGTTTATCGTACTTGTAGGAATGAAGTTTTGGTACTCCCTGCTGAACAATGACCCTAGTCCATGGCTAACGCCTGCTCTTCATTATCCTGTTCTTTCTTAGTTCATTTCATCCTTTGATACACCTTACCTAGACTAACTTATATAATCATTTATCTCTTTATATGTAGATCCTATTTTCTTAACTCATTTGTGAGACTCTGAATAAAGGGCAGGAACTAACTGCATGTGTCCTCTAGAGTTAGGGTTCAGTTATTTGTTAATGAAAATAACTCAGTGGTCCTATACCTCAGTCTGAAGGAGTGGCATACCCTCTCCCTTGAGGAAAGAGTAATCAAATACATTGTACTTATTAGGATCACATAAATAGGCATTAGACAGTATATTTTGAGAAAAATTGTTGTATTTCATAGATTTCTTAAAGTAAAAGTAAATGAATAATTATGTATAGAAAGTAAAAATTTTAATAGCCTCTGCTTTTGGATTATAAAAACAGCACATATTCACTGACATAAAACTTAAAAAAAACATCAAAGCATAGAGAAAAAAACTCTGTAAACTAACTTAAATTATTAGAATTTAAAAATATATATATAAATTATTAGAATTTAAAATATATATATTCACACAAATTAAATGCTTTTTGAAAAATAGGGTGACATGCTATGAAAATTAGAATATGGAGGGGTTTTTTTTGACTTAACATTATGTTGTGAGAATTTCCCTATCAGATTAAATAGTCTCAAATATGCCAACGTAGTGTTAATGTTGGATATGCTGTGATTATTTAATCATTTCTGTATTATAGTCATAATTATAGGTTATTTCTGTTTTGGGGTATACTTAAATATCACTGAACATTATTGAATTTAAGTATCTGTCTGCATCTTTAAGAAACATGAGTTTAGTACATATTGAATATCCTTTATCTAAAATGCTTGGGACCAGAAGTGTTTAAATTTTGTTTTTTTTTTTAATTCTTCTTCTTTAGATTTTAGGATATTTGCATATACATAATGAGATATTTTGGGATGGGACTCAAATCTAAACATGAAATTCATTTGTATTTCATATATATCTTATATACATACCCTGAAGATAATTTTATACAATATTTTTAATAATTTTGTTCAAAAAGTTTTGTGGTGTGGAATTTTTTTTACCATGTTTTGCCATCCAAAAAGTTTCAGATTTTGGAGAATTTCAGGTTTTTGGATCAGGGATGCTAAACATGTAGTAATATTACTCAAGGATATGAAAAGGATATGAAAATTTGAAGGCTCTCGGCAAATAGCTTTTTAGAAAGTTAACTTGCAGCCCCACCCATTTAAGAAAATTTTCAGTGGATTCTTTTAAAGTCAGCTAGTATTTTAGTTTAAGGATGAGTTTTTTTACTTTTTTTCCCTCCCTGTTCTGTCATTCTCTCTCTCTCTTTTTTTTTTTTTT
>PVKS010011773.1:0-55604 GCA_004027875.1 Aplodontia rufa | reverse complement strand
ATAAAGTTTAAACATATCTAACTACATGAGCTTTAAATCAATAATTAAAAAACTTGAAAACAAATTTGAAAAAATCCTCATAGTAGGAGATTTTAACATACCACTTTTAGAGACTGGTAAACCAAAGAAGCAAAAAATTAGTAGAATATGGAACATTTGGGGGCTGGAGCAGTGGCTCAGTGGTTACTGCACTTGCCTGCCATGCGTGAGTATGTGAGTTCGAACCCCAGTACCACTACACAAGTGAAGTTTCAGAGCAACGAAAGTCACATGAAAAACTAAATAAAATTGATTCTCTCTTTCTTTCTCACTCTCACTGTCTCTCTGTCTTTAAAAAAAATATGGAAAATTTGAACCAGAAAGTTAGTGAATTTGTTCTAATATATCTAAATAGATATAAATCAGCATTGCAGATAGGGAAGAATTTCTCTTGTGTCAGGGCACATAGAATGATCATGAAAACTGACGGCATATAAATTCACAAACCTTAGCAAATTTCAGTGAACGCTTATCATACAGACTGTTCTTTATAATGAAATTTCATCAGGAGACAGTTGTAGTAAGATAGTTATTCATATCTCAATGTCCCTATGTGTGGAGGCTAAAAAATAAGCTACCGAACAGCTCATGAGTTAAAAGAAAAAAATCACAATGGAAATAACAAGATGTGTAGTTCTGAAAGAGAATGAAAAGAGTACCGATAAAAACTTTTGGCATCATGCTTTAAACCATATTTAGAGGGGGATCAAGTGATGCATGAGACGAATGGGAGAATTCATCACCCAAGAACTGGATGTGAGAGAGCAGTCTGGAAAACAACTATAAAATAAGTGCACGAAGAATGTACAAAGAGACAAAAGAAGGAACAGAGGCTTTGCCAAGAGAAAAGGACCCTACCAAAAAAGATCAGATTTGCCTTTTTTAAAGAACCTAATAGAATCACTAGAAATTATTGATGGTTTGGAATATGCATCCTCTAAATTCTAAATTTTCAGACACGTGTTTATATTGCTTAGAGAACCAACAGAATACATATTTAAAAAATCTGAACCAGAAGACAAGTAAATGTCAACCAATAATCAAAAATGCTGACATTTATTAAGCAAGAAGAAAAATTATGCTAATGGCCTGGGCTATTAAGATTTTTCTCTGAACCTTATATAAAGAGTCCTAGCACTGTGCTAGAAGGTCAGATATCCACACTGCAGGTTTTGTGTCCATACACAACTGAATACTTTATCATTTGCCACCAAGAAATCTCAACAGTTAGTTCAAAGGCCCAGCTTCTCACTACCTTCATATCAGACTTTTTAACTGGAGTCTTCATTCTGCAGATAATGATTTGTCTCCCATGTAGAGTAAACAAATCATAGCCAGCTTTTGCTGTAATTTCTGCATGTTTTCAGAAGACAGAATATGATAAGTTTGTAGTAGCTTCTCAAAAGTTTAATTGCTTCTTTAGGTCCCAGAGACACAGACACATGCGCATTTGGGCATGTTCACACACCCCTGCATGAACATACATATCTATAGAGGCAGACTGCAGCAGGAGAGTATCAAGCTTCACTATTTTTGCAGATAGGTCAGCTGGGAATATCAACTTCCTAAGAGTACTCAGCTGCTTACTTTAAAGCAATGATTAATAAGAATGGACAAGTTCAACAAAATGTCAGCGATAAATATAAGCACTCTTCATATCTGGCCTCACACATACTGCAGCTGAGTAGTGCAAAGCTTTCAACAAAGTGGGAAGAAATCCAATCTAACTTTATTAAGCTTAAGTGAAATTTATCCTTGATTTTGTTTCAAAGAAAACATTATTTTATCGATTTGTACCTCTTTATTAGAACTTCATTAGAATCACTACAAAGAAATAACAGTTCCTTATAGCTACTTATCCACTGGCCCCTTTGTTCCTCATCCAGAAGTTCAGATGGGCCAGAAAATGTTTTCTCATAGAACAAGGGAATTGAGTTGCACAGGCCAAGTGGCATTCTAAGGTCCCAAATCCCCTGCCTGCTTGCTGGATCTCTTTCCACATTCCTGATCCCCCGCTCATGGAACTACAACCCCATCCTGCTTTCTTTTACACACCCAGTCTTGGGGGAGCTCTCTTTGTACCCCATCTGTTCTCTTCACCTGCTCCCTCCCTAACCCCCAGCAGTTTGGTTTTCTGTCCTGACACTTAACTAAACCAACTTCTTCAGACGACGCCAGTACTCCCCCAAGCATCAGTCCTGGTCCTCACCTTCATCTCTGGAAATCTGGCTTTACCGGCCACCCCTTTTGTCATGAAACGGTCTCCTCCTGTGGCCTTCCCCATTTTGTTTTCTTGGTACTTATAGTATTTATAGATGAACATCTCAGCACTCTCTGATTTCCTAATGCTTACTGATTCTGATTATTTCAAATTATTTGTTTTCCAGTGTATCCTTTATTTCTTGAATAGTGAAGCTTTTTGTTTCTACTTTGCCTTATGTTCTTGTCATTCTTTGCATCATACATTCCTCTTACGTGTTTCATTCATCCAATGAATACTTACTGAAAGCCCATTGCATGCCAGATTCTGTGTTTGGTGTTGGGAGTTTATGCATGAGAAAGTCAGATGTGGTCTCTATTAAGATAATTACAGGGGCTGGAGTGGTGGCTTGGTGGTCACGGCCCTTGTCTGGCATGCGTGAGTATGTGAGTTCAAACCCCAGCACCCACATACACAACGAAGTGTCTGAGTAATGAAGGTTACTTGAAAAACTAAATAAAAAAATTGCTTCCCTTCTCTCTCACTCTCACTGTCCCATCTTTCTTTAAAAAAAAAGATAATTACAGATTGGAATAAGTGCTATGAGGAAAGATAGGAGGATGTTGGGAGGAGAGACTTTTATATTCTGCAATCAGGGAAGAGGTGACATTTAAACTGAAACCTCTTGGATAAAAGTATTAAATAAAAAAACAATAAGCAACATTCTTTCTAGGCACAGAGAATCTCAAGCACAAGGGCTATGAGCCTGGAAAGTACTAGGGTGTTCAGGATATGGAAAAGAGGACCACCGGCTGCCAGGTAAAAATGAGATTGGAGAGGGAGGCAAAAGCCAAGTGAACCAAGACCTTGTAGGACAGCCTCACAGTCCCATGTGCATAAATGACACTTTGAAAAACCTGTGCTGAATTTCCAAAGTGATGCTTACATATATAATTATATGAGATTTCCTGATTATATTTGATTTTCCATCAAATACTGTTTATTGTGAAGTGGTTTAATGTGATGAAGGTTTTGCATCTGGAAAGCTCCTTTCTTTTTTTTTTTAATTTTTTTTAAGAGAGAGAGGGACAGTGAGAAAGAGAGAAAAAGAGAAGCAGTTTGTATTTAGTTTTTCATGTGACTTTCATTCCTCTGACACTTTGTTGTGTATGTGGTGCTGGGGTTTGAACTCATGCATGCAAGGCAAGCGCCACAACCAGCAAGCCACTGCTCCAGCCCCTCCTTTCTCTCTTTACATGTTCTCTCTCTGAGCAATTTTATACCTTCAAGTACTACTGCCTGTAGATGCATAATCAGAGCAAAGTAAGATAGCTCATCAAAAGAATAAGATACTAAGATGACAATTATAATGACAAGGGTTAACTCTTCCTATATTCCAGGTACATTTCTAAGCATTATCTACTTAATAATTTTTGTACTATATGGCATTAGTACTGTCACCATTTCTATTTTGCAAATAAGAAAACTGAGGCACACAGTCAATACCTTGTTTAGAGTCACAAAGTAGGAAATGGTAGATTTGGAATTTGAACTTAGGCATTCTAACTCTGGAGGTCAAACTGTTACAGTAAACATATTGCCTCTCAACAGAAAGGTGGTAAAAATCACCTTGTTCCTAGCCATCAAGTAAATATTTACTGGCATACATATTAAAAAGACACTAGAAAAGATAGCATACTGACCATATTTCATTTTCACATTTGGCGCCTCCTCTGCGCTTTGGCCTCATTTCAAATAACTATTGGCTATGAAGTCAAATTCATATTTAAGATAAAACTCACCATCTTCCTTACAAATACTGCTCTTTTTCTTTTCTGTTTCTTTTAATCACATCTGTAGTCGCTCAAGTTTTAAAAATATTTTTAAAAGAACCTCAAACCCATCCTGACTCCTTCCTTTGTTGCCCCACATCTCTCATTCAGATCATTTGCCACTTATTACCAAATCTGCCACTAAAACATCATCCATCTCAGGCTCTCCATTCTCTCAAGCTTTATTGACTTCTCACCTGGATCATTACTAGTGTTCCTAAGTGCTTTCCCCACTTCCTGTGGATGTATCTTTCTTTCTCCAATCAACCTAATCTGTTCTACACACTACCAAGATATTGATCTTAGAATATAATATTCTCAAATTAACCCCTTTCTCAGTAAATTTTATAGGTTTCCAGTGCCCAGTGGACCAAGTTCAAACTCACTGGCCAGGTATTGAATCCCTTCCATGAGCCAACCACTGGGGAAATGTTTTCAAGAAAAATCTGTTGTTTCAGTCTGCTACTCAGACCCTTTATGCTCCAGACAGACTGAACTTTCACTGCTCCTTGGTCCTGCCCTGTGCTTCATCTTGGAGCCTTATATAAAATCAATGTGTTGAGTGAATGAATTAGTTCAAGGACAGAAATCCAAGGAGCACATAGATAAAGCAGGTTGATTTTGTTTTTCCATCCATACTGTCCATGATCAACGCTACTTTTTTTCTAGTCTGTTTATAAGGTGTAGTGTAGATGCTATGATGGTGCATAAATAGTCCCTATCCTCAAATATACCATAATTTAATTATAAGCAGCAGATTTATGAAATTTAACTATAGAAAAAAAAAGATTGAAATGTGTATCACTCTTACCAATTCCAAAGTCTAATGTTCTATGTCCACACCTGTGTGGAACCTTTATAGTCACTGCATGTAATTTATTACACCATTCTGTATTATTGTTATAAATATAGTATTTGTTCCAAATCTACTCAGGTAGCATCCTCATGGTTACTCTATAGAAAAAAAAATCAAAATGCTCTTGAGATTCTGTCTTTACTGGGCATAGTAGAGTATTTTTATGAGTATAGGATGGCATAATACTAAATATAGTACAGTTTCATGGTATAAGAACAAATATATGGTATAAGTTTAATACCATAGCCTCCAGCATCATTCTGAACATATCCAGAACATATTATTTAATGCTGGGTTCAAAGCCCAGCACCTGGGTTCAAAACCCAGAGCTACATACACACTGTGTGTCAGAGAAACAAAGGCCTGATGAAAAAATAAATTTCTCTCTCTCTCTCTTTTTCTCCCTCTATCTCTCCCTCCCTCCCTCCCTTTCTCTCACCTTCTCTCTCTTAGGAAAAAAGAGTAGTTACTAACTTTTCAGCTAATGGGGGAAATGTTTTCAAGAAAAAGAATTCTGAAGTTTCCTATTTTTCATATTTTTCTGCTGCTCCAAAATGCCAAATGGCTCTCTAGTGCCCATAAAGTACACCTTGCAGTGGCATTCAGAGATCTTCCATAGTCCAACCCAGTCTCACATGCTAGCCTAGCCCTGTTATGATTCAGTACCTCTTCAGTGCCAGGAAACCTACTAGCTCTTTGTTCTCAAGCATTCCATCCTTTTCTAACCTCACATTTTCATTCACACCCTCCTGTCTTCATGAAATGCTCTCCTTTTGTTCAGTTTCTCACCAGATCCTCCCCACTTTCTCAGATCAAATCCCAGCTCCCCAGAAAAGTCTCTTGTGCACATCCCAGCATGAAGCAACCTCTGCCTTTCTGAATTTTGATAGCACCGTTCATCTGAGAATTAACCGCATACCACTTTGTGACCATTTTTAATATTGATATCTACTGTTCTATAAATCTTATTTCATTTTTCATTATTTGGCACACAAGCAACAGATGGATCATTAAAACTTATCTTGATTGTAGAATTTACAAGCCCCTAAAGGGCAAGGGTCAACCCTTTTTTTTCTTGACCTATCATTTATATAGGTACCTTACTCCTAAAAATTCAATAATAAATACCTGGTCAGTGTAAAGTTAGAGGAGCCCATCAGTTAAATTAAGAAAAACCTTTATGTATGATGATTCTTTTCCTAATAATACATCAATTATTGCAGAATCCCAAAAGAATTACTAAATAGTGTATTATCAGTGGTATGTTGAAGTATGGCTGATCCGTAGAACTTCATTAAAATCTAACATTACCGTTCCAGGGAGCATAGTCTCAAATAAATAAAGTTATGAAATATAATACATTGAGTGATGAAAAGCTCTAATATCATCAGCATTTTGTACCATTAAAGATAGATCATGTCCTGTGAGCAACAGGACCCACTTGAGTTCCTAGCTCCCCGTGGAGAACCAGTTGTCTCAAGTGAGGCATTTCCCAGGAAATGACATGCTCCTTCGCTCCTGCTCATTTATTAAGGGTCATAGGTAAAATAACTCTGAAGAGCACAGGATCATAACTATGATTTTTTTAAAGTTGACATCTGCAAGAACAGATATCAGAGGACTTAATGTAACTAGTAAGCAAATGATGAGTGTCATGCTTAAAAATAATCTCAGATGTGAAAATTTGCATAAGGAGCTTAAAGGGTGATGAAAGAAGGTAATGGTCAATGATTAGATAAATGCTGGGGAAAATGCTTACAAATGATCTCTCAAGCAACTGTGTAATTCAGTGGGCATAGGGGAGTCATGGAAGGACCTAGAAAAGAGGAAATCTGGAGACAAGGTTCACCTTACTCCTAGTACCAGCAATAGCATGCTTTAATCCCTGTTTCCCTTCTTCATTCCACGCCTTTTTCTTCTTTAAGCTAGCTCCTTTTCCTAGCCTGCTACTTACAAGTCCTGCTTCTGATTTCACATTGTCTATTACACTCTCTCTCATTCACCAGATAACCTCATTTCATGTCCCTGATCTGCCTGTTTTCCTCCCGAAATTACCTTACGTCTCAGTTCTTCCTGGAAACCTAACCCAATTAGGTGGGTCAAGGCAAAGGTCATCTACACCCGTAATAAAACATCATCTATCTCGATATTGCTTAAGACTTAAGCATAAATGACAGTGCCCCCAAAACATGTAGAGCCTAGTTGTTAGTTGAGTATTCATTTAAAAGCACTCTGAAAAGATCAGTTAAAATTCTAATAAAGAAACTGAAAAGGAAGGCTGTAAAAGTGAAACATGGAAAGGAAAAAGCCAGTTTTTGTGTAAGCAATTTAGTCATTCATACAACTAATTCTAATGAGGCGGTTGTGATGCCAGGCACTGTGCTGGCCACCGAGGACACAGTAACCCAGAATGTGTTAAGCAGAAATACATGTTAACAAATAAAAAGAAATGGCCATGAAAAGGTAACCAGAGACCAAAGAGAAGCTGACCGAGACCCAAAGGTGCAAGCAGTGGACGCGATATCTAAAAGGACCCATTTGTTCAGTGCTACTTGCTCCCGGTGGGCAATATGCGCTTCCGGACACCTACAGAATCCGGAAATGAAAGTGGAATGATTAAGGTGAAGGGGTTTATTAAACAAAGACCCTGTAAAAAAAAAAGGTTAGATGGGCTAACTGTTGGTATATTTAGAAGAGCCAGATTGTGCATATTCAGCTTTATAGAGAAAAAGGGGAATTTATAAACATGAAAGGATTTAAGAAAGAATTAATAAAAAAAAAACCTTTTTAAAATAACTCTTAAATCCCCTTAGCATTTAACCTATTTTTTTTCTCCCACAACAATGAAAAAAGACTTTCCAGGGGAAGTGATGGAGGAAACCCCCATTGCTTGAGATATTAAAAAACAGATGGTCCAAAGCCCCAGAAAATATTCACATGGGATCCATCCTTCACTAGGTGAAAGAAAAGGGACCAGCTTAATGTAATATATGGTTTGCATCTCTGCCTTAGCAATGCTATGAAAATAAAGATTTACATTTCCTTGGACTTTCCTTTAATTCCATGGTCCTCCCCTGTGCTCTCACAGCATTCCATGTTGACTTCTGTTAGTGCTGGTCTCGCAGGAATTGCCTGCTTACTTGGCTGCTGGGCCATTCTTCTGCTGGCTTCATGTATCAGGAACTTGTCCAGTTTTCTCCCTGTCCTTGGGGAATGCTGTATGCTGCTCCCCTACACCATGGTTCTACATTGGTTTCTGCCAGAGCCTTGGGGTTTCATAATTTTTATGCTGAATTTCTTGGTTTGGGCACACCACGCTTTTAAATTGTCTAAATTTAAATCTCAGAGTGTACAGAGTTGAGGTTTTGATTTCTCACAGAAACCCTACCACCACCACCTAGAGCTGAGAAAAGACAGAAATCTTCCGGTGGCTGCCCTGGGATAGCTCTCTGCTTCTCACAGGCCCAAAATCCTTGCATCCTGGTTCCATGAAGCTGTTCCAACTCCAGCCTTTACCCCATTCTGCAAATAGTGTGTCCCTTTGAGCAAATGGAGAAAGAGGTTTGTTTCCACCTGGATGTTGACCATATTGCTAGAGGTTGAATTCTTAGTCATAAGTAATCACTTATTACCAAGACACTGCAATAAGGACTTAATTATAAGTACTTGATTTATAAACTTTAGTTGAAGTTAAATAAACAAAATTTTGAATTTGTGCCATGGGTAAGGCACTGTGCTAGGCGCCTAATATCCTCTCTCCTGAGTCCTGATGGGTTTAACTCTTAATGTTAATTATTTGCTTCTTTTTTTAAAAATTTCATTTTCTTTCTTTCTTTCTTCTTCTTCTTTTTTTTTTTTTTTTTTTTTTTTTTTTAGAGAGGGACAGTGAGAGAGACAGAGAAAGAGAGGAGAGATACAACTTTAGTTTTTAGTTTTTCACATGGCCTTAGTTGCTCTAACACTTAGTTGTGTACGTGGTGCTGGGGTTTGAACCCGGGTCCTCGTGCTTGCCAGGCAAGCGCCGAAACTGCTGAGCCACCGCTCCAGCCCCAGTTATTTGCTTTTTGACAGGAAGACGTTTTTGTCAAATTTATGAAGGAAGAGATCTTAAATGGCTGCTGAATTTTCAAAGTAAGTGATCCTACATAGAGCCTTAATGCCACTTAGGGTAAAACTGACATTTGTATATAGAAAGAATAACAGAAATTATATCAAGGTAGAGATCCATTCAGATCCAAGTGTGGACTTTGGTTTTTTAAGCTAAGAATAACATGCATTTGCAATTGAAGTCATGTTAAATCAGGTTAATGTGATGACTTTAGAATATGTCTTAAAAATGGAGTTGGCATTCCAATCAACTCAAGTCTTCCTAATTTAAATAACTTATTTTATTCCCAATGCCAATCAATCATTTTCTCTCCCAGAAAGTCAAACCAGTTTTTACACTATTCATTTTTAAAACTTACATGACATAAACATTATGTGACAGAAGTTGTTTGTTATTTAGAGAGAGAATATCATCTCAAAGAAACTTGTCATCTGGAAATAGGAAAAATCACACAAAGTAATTTTATTTGTATCATGGCTTCTTCACTGTTGGCTACATTTGTGACAGCTGATTTCATATTAAATATTAGCAATATTTTGTTTATGCTTAAATGTGCAATGGTAGGATATAGATTTTACTCAGAATTTTCCCGGTTGGAAAGGAGAATGAATGATCAGTTAAGGTGGTATACTATGGGCTAGTTATGAAGCAACATAGACGTTATGTATCTAAGAAAATCTAGAAAGTTTAGAAAAATTTTTCAGTACAGGGGATTGAGCCCAAGGCCTCAAACATGCTCAGTGCTGTACCACTGAGCTGTAGCCCCAACACTTTTCATTTTGTTTGGGACTGGGTCTTACTAAATTGTTTGGGCTGGCCTCATATTTAAGAGCCCCTGTCTCAGCCTCCTGAGTATCTGGGACTCCAGGACTATACCACTGAACCTGGCTTATTGTCACCATTTTGAAGTTTCTCTTTCCCCTTGAAACTTACAAAAATTACCAGTTTGGGAGGTCAAAAAAGGCAAAATATTCACAATGTCATTTGATTTAAACTAATAGAAACACTTGTTAGCAACAAGCACAGGCTTTAGGAAGTCACAGATATTAATATAAATAGTATGATTATAACGAATGAACGAGGAAGGCAGTCTGTTTGCTGGGAAGAGCTATTATTGAACTTTTGATATAGATAATGAAGTTAGGGTTATATTTCTCATTTTCAAGAACTAATACAATTTAAAAAATCAATGTATTTTGTTTGAGTTTCTTGTGGTAGTGAAACAAGTCTTAATTGTAAATTTTAATGTAAGTTTGGTGACATCTACTTTATAGAAGTCTCGCATTGTGTTGAATCTTTGGGTTTGTGAAATGTGTATGTGGGTGTCTGTGATTTGTTTTGTTTGGATTTTTCTTTTCAATATGTGAAAATACCCATGAGACAGTATCCTGCTGAATTTTTGGTCACCATGTCATCAATGCTGTGAGTACACATTGTCAGTTGTTTAAATATTGTTGAATCCACTGTGGGTTGGCAAGAAGCATCTGGGAGCCAGACTTTTCCTGTGGACACATGCCAAGTAGTGTATTGTATTTCCTTGCTACAGTGAACTATATTGAGATAATTTTTCTTCTTGAGTTTTTTAATCCAGAAATTATTTTCCAAAGCTAAGTAAAAGATCATATGATAAAATAATTTGTAAGAAAGCTACCTGAATTCTGTCACCATGGGTGGGTTACTGTTTATTTGGTTAGAGTGCATGTAAGCAAGTCATACAATTGGATCACATTCAGATAGTTAACATTACGATCTTAAGTAGACTCTTCGGGGAAGTTCATGCTGTTATTTCACTTATTCTATTTAAATCAATAATTTACTCTAAGCAAGGACAGTAAACATTGAATGACACTAACACTGTAGTTGGGCATGCCATTAAATTTGTATCTTTGCATATATAATTAGATGGAAATAAAACCCTGAATTACATTTTAACATAATGTACATAACTATAACATAACATTTATTTTAACTACAAGTTCCAGGAAAAGTTTATTAAATGTTATATTAAACGTAGAAAAATGCAAACAGGTATGGTTTGTGGATAAGAAAACAAGAATGCTGTGTCATACTTGAAAATAGGTAAGGGGTTACTTTTGGAGCACTGATTGCCTGGCCCCAGCCCCGTAAGGTGGCAGGGATCTGTCTTCTGAGCGTGGGTAAGTTTACTTCATTTGCTACCCTGGGACACTGGGAGTGAGATCTTAAAACGTCAGATCTGGTTTGCCCTCCGCTTACACTGAGAACACCTTGGCTCTTTTACATAAGAGCAGACGTTTTGTTTGTGTTGGCTTTATTTCTGGAATCCAAGTAAGAGAAACTTTCAAATGAGAGTTCAGTCTAACCCTTTAGAGGGACAAAACCAAGCAAGTGTGTTGTTTTTAAGCTCAAATTTTTATTCTTATGTACCTTAAAGAGCATCAAATACTATTTTGGGGAATGAACATCAGGACCTCCATCAGATGAGTTTTGTATGCCTAACCTCCCCTCCTTCCTCCAGCAGCTTCTATCTTGCTTCTTTGGGCAGCCTTTTTCTTCTAGCCCCTGGTTCTAGAAGATCGTTCCTCTTCTATGCTTTATAACATATTTTATCTTAAATTTGTCAGGGTGACAAAAAATACTTCTTATTTTAGAATTAATTGAATACCCCTTAAAAACATAATTCTGAAAGTCTATGTGCACAGTCTTCCATAGATACCTGGAAATTTGTGTTTTAAGACTGCCACTCTTTTGTATTAAGTAAAATGCTTTAATTTGCTGTATTTTTCATGTCTTACCACAGTCAAAGCTGGTGAGAAACTATAGCTGTCTTATTCAGTATTAATCAATCTTTTTAGGCTCCTGGCTAGGATGGAAGCTGCTCTCGGCTCTTTCTGCTTCAGGGCTTGGCCGTACTCTGTTTTTTTCATCATGTTCGGTCTCAGGGAAGGAGGTGATGGGAGATGATTTTTTTCCATTTGCAAGCTGCCTCCCAGTGGAAAGAAAAATGGAAGGGGCAAATGCCAAGCTTTTCAGTTTCAGTGGCCATTACAAGCATAACTCTTCTCCTGTTTTTAGCAATGTACACTATTTTTCAAGTTGCTGGGGGTTTTTCCCCTGAATTTTCAGTAGCCAAGTTATTTTTGTCAATGAAGAATCTTAAAAATAAGAATATATGTCAATATGATATCATGAGATTAACTTGATCTTAAGTTGCATGTTGCGGAAGTAGGTTAAACTGCTATTTAATAAACAAATATAGGAACAAATGATATATGTTGAATAATACTCTGAAAAGGAAGTAGACTGAAAGGGCTGTGGAAGCAGACTGCGTAGGTTCAGATCCTGACACCATTTCTAATAGCTGTGTTATGCCATGATAGCTATTGAAATATTTCTATACCTCTGTTTCTTCATCTGGAAATGGAAATTACGGCATACCTGGAATTTTGAGGATTGAATGAGATTTATGTATAAAGAACCTAGCAGAGCTTGGAGCACAGTAAATCCTCAAATTATTGTTGTCGTCATTGTTGTTATACACCTACTATGCAGTGGCTGTTGGCCATTTTCCTTCATTTGGTCCTCACAATAATTCCCTAAGGTACATTTTATATTTATGTTTTCCTGATGAGAATTGAGGGTCAGAGAGTTGAATTAAATCGTCTAAATTGTGTAGGCAGTGAAAGAGGGTAATATGAACTTCTGGAACACAAATTTTATTTATGTTTAAATAGTTCCATGGTATAATTTGAATGTGTATATGCAATTAAGCCCTGCTTTACCAATTCCTTTATAATTGATTTTACTTTGATATTAGTGAGACATACATATATTTTGAAACTTAAAAGTCTAATGACATTTGAAGATACAATGTCCTAATTAACTTTACATTCCAATAATGTTCACTCAGCTCAACCTTTTGAAACATTATGTTAGAAGATATGGCTATAGGTTATTAATTCTCAAAGTGTTGTCCTCAGACCAGCATGGCCTGGGAACTTGTGAGAAAAGCATACTCTTGGCCTCACCCCACACGCACTTAAACAGAAACTCTATGGTGTATCCCAGAAGTCTGGGTCTTGATAAGCCCTCCCGCTGACTCTGAGGCCTGCTGAAGCTTGAGAACCACTGCTCTGTGTAGACAGCACATCTAGCTGTTCTGCAGGTGATTTGATGCGGCTCATACTACCGAGTCCCAAATTGGAAGTTACGTATTGTAGAGAAAAGTATATGATGGTGATAGGAAAATATAGTGGGAGCTGTTATTTAATATTTGCCAGATAGATATTCAGCATTCAACATTGTGGGCTTGGATTTAGGCCCCGTAGGCAGGTGGTCACTATTCCTGTCAGGCACAAAGAACTAAGCACAAAGAACTGGGAGAGTGACTCCTCTAGATGGTTAGTTTTTCTGATATTCAGCCACCTTCAACCAAGTGCAACTGATGGCAAGAATACAGAGAGGGAGGGAAGGCAATAACCAGCCATTAGCATTGCATCTTCTTCTTTCTTCAGATGTAGTTTAAATGTGAAAGTAACACTGAAAAATGAGTGAGGTCAAACAATATAAGTAAACTGCTACCATATCTAAATTTAATTGTGGCAAAAAATGAACAAAAGCAGTTACCATTTTAGAATCCATGAGAGTGAAGAAAAGGAGGGTCTTTAGCTGGATGGACATATGTGCCTAGACTCTAGGAAGGAAGCCTTCAAAAAACTCAGAGATAGAATAGCATAAACATATGATCTTAAAGACCACTAACTATTTTAAAATATCATTTTGATTTTAATTATAAATCCAATGAAGAAAAAAAGGAGAGAAACTGAAATATGTCAGTGCCCATATGCTACACTCTCAACGAATGCAAAGAGATATATCAACACCTGAAATAGCCAGATAGTGAAGAAAATATGAAAATAGCTGAAATTTATCAACTACGCTAAGTATCACAAAAAGTGTACAATAGCTATGTGTTTTTGTTTGCTTCCAAACTTATTAGGGGCTAAATAGTTCAGAGGAAAATGCTCAACTCCTATTTTATTTGTTCCTTTCTGAGACTAATTATCCTCCAATTAATAAAGTTAGTAAGAGGTAGCAGAAGCCCAGGATTAGTGGAGAGATTAAAATAAAATGTCTAGGCACTGGAGCGGTGGCTCAGCAGTTGGAGTGCTTGCCTGACATGCATAAGGACCTGGGTTCAAACCCCAGCACCCCATATACAACTAAGTGTCAGAAAAACAAAGGCCAAATGAATAAATAAATAAAAAGTTGATTCTCTCTTTTTCTTTCTTTTTCCCTCTCTCTCTCTTAAAAAAAAATGTTAGCTAGCCAAAAACAATTTAGTTTTAATTCAGCAAATATTCTTGGAAAATTGTTTTTGTTCTAGCCCATGCATTAGGGTATGGTAATATAAATGAAACCTTGAGGAGTTCATACTTGGAGGAAAAGTTGACTAATAGACAAATGTTTGTAGTGCCCCGTGAGAAGAATGCTGATGGAAGCCTTTCCAAGTGAGCGCACATGGGGAGAATGGTCAGCTGCCTACAGGGGTTTGGGGAAGGAAAGCTTTCTAGATGGGGGGCTGAGCTATGTCTTGAGTAGGACTTAGGTTTGGCTTCTGGCCCAGATAAAAACTACATTACAAGAGGTCTTGTATGTGAAATCACTGTACAACTGGGAAACATGAAAGGTGAGAGGGAGGTCAGAGATATGGAATCTAGCAATTGAAGTGTAAACTTTTCAAAGAGTAGAAAGTGGCACTATTATTGTAAGTTGGGCACCGTGAGAAGGACTATAAGACAGTGGTATGTAGATTTATTGGTGAGTGATCTTGGGAGACAGCTTGTGAGGAAGGTGGGACCAGGCTGGTGTGACTCTACAGGGTTGTGTCACACTGAAGCAGAAGGCTCTGTCTTTGTGTCTGCATTGGCCCCAGCTGCCTTCTGGGAGGGTGTGACCTTGAGCGAGGCAGTTCCTTGCAGCTGAGGGCAGTTGCTAAGCGAAGGACACGGCTCTGAGTCAGCTGCAGCCTGAGTTCAGCAGCTGGAAGATGGCCATGTTGGTTCTGAAGAGGGCATCTGATATCCACTACAGGTGGGTTCTGAAAATTCTAGGTAGTTTAGGGACGTTGAAGTGGATTCCAGAGAAGCTGCTAACATAAAGTGTCACAGAGAGTCTTTATGTCGCCAGAAGATGAAATGCTGATTACTAGATTACTAGAGATCAGTATGGGTTAATAGAAATAGCAGACATTAACAGAACTTCAGCCAGACTCATGGCAGGATTTTCATGAAATCTGTATAGGTACAGGGACCTTGGGATGACTAAATCTCCAGGTGTGCTCTCTGGGTGCTAGTTAATTGATTTTGTGAGTGCCTTAATGCTTTATTCTCAGGAGGGTTGTGTCCAACATAATCAGCATTGCCTTGGAGGAAAATACACAGGCCTAGTCTAAACAGACTAAAATCGTGGACCAAATCTAACAGATGAACAGATGATAAGATGTCCCACTTGCTCCAAAAGTCTAACTGCACACTATGAGAAAGGAGAGACTTGGATCTGGTAAATGAGAAAAAACAGGGATTTTTGGCCAACAGCTCAATATGAGTCAGCAGTACAAAGTGATTCAATACTGATATTGAGTGCTTTGGGAATATAAAATAGTTATCAGACAGTGTTCTGGATTAGTGGGTTAGCAAGATATCAATTTTTTTCATAAGATAGATGAACACTGTTATTTAAATAAAACTACCCTAGAAAATATAGGGTAGTCATTCTCAAGCTTTTTGGTCTCTGGAACCCTTTACAATCTTGGAAGTTACTGAGAATTCCTAAAAGCTTTATTTATATGGATTTTGCCTCTCAAAGTTTTCTATATTAGAAATTAAAACTGGGAACTTTAAAAAATGTGTGTTTATTAATGAATTTTTAAATCACAGTGATAAAGCTATTACATATGTACTGAACTTATTTTAAAGAAAATAACGATATTTTCCAAGAAATCTGAGGAGTGTGTTCATGCAGCTGTCTTGAATGTGTGTCTTAACAGAAGACATTCAGATTCTCATATCTGCTTCCACATTCAATTTGTTGTGCTGTGTTGTTTTAGTTTAAGTATAGTCAGCATGTAACAAAAACCCACCCTCATGCAGACAGATAAATAGTAGCAAACCTTTGCAAGTAATTGCAGATCTTTGGTACTGTTCCCAAACCCCACAAGTAGTAGTTAAACATTTATTACAAGATAGAATCTGAAATTGTGTCAGTGAACTTTCCATATTTTTTTATATTAGTTTGTCAGTCTACCTTGGGTTTTGAGTGGGACTTTTTTACCCATGAGTGATTTTGTAGTATCATGCATTAGTTGGTTAGATAATCAATATTTCACTACATTATTCAGAACCTCCAAATATTGACACAATAAAAAAGAATGACATATTGTTACGATTGCTGCCTTTCTCATCAGAAGTCTTTAAATAATGAGGAACTGTCAGGCTTACAGTGGTGGATATAGGTTTCTGAAATTCTAATTCGTGCTTAAAAACTCAAATTTTTAACATAGGCAGTAAATATTGTGAGTTGTTTTGTTTGAAACAATAAACTCACTTTATTTTTGAGGAAATGTTTGCAGATATCCAAGTCTAGATAACTGTAGTTTGTCAGTCATTCAAGTAAAAATGGACTTCCATGAAAAAAAGCAGCTCACCACTATGTTCTTGCACATCTGGTGATACAACAGAAGTGCTTTATGCGTTTTTCTGATTTTGACATACACAGGATTTTTAAAAAATATGCACACAGTGTTGATACTAGGTGGAAATAAGTTTTACTCCCTCATCAAGGACATTCTCCAGTAAAGCTGATTTCCTCTTCCCAGCTCTCTCTCTCTCTCTCTCTCTCTCTCTTTCTGTTTTAAATGCTGGTGTAAGACAGTGAAGAATGCAGTGACAGTTTGGTGCCACTATGTTGATTTATGCTAAGATGTCAGCAGTTTTACCCATCATTGCTTCTCAACACCAGTGCAAATGTTAACACAGTGAAAAAGGCACATAATTTATATCTTAGTAGTAGTATGAAAATATTTTGACCTCACAAACCCCTCCCTGCCGAAAGAGTCTTAGAAATCACTGCTGGTGCAAGGGATATGGGGTCAGTAAGCCTAATGGCAATGGTTCCTTGTAGACAACTTTGCTTTTTCTTCCTTGGGTTCTTGACAATGAGGTTAAGGTACATCTCACTTGAGGAGGGGTGTATTTGCATAGGCAAGCAGAGGAAACAGAGCCAAATCGATAACAAATGAGTTCTGCACACCATATAACTGCTTGTTTCTGGATGTTCTAGTGGGCAGTTGAAGATCCTTATGAAACAGCCACATGACAATTAAATAATCTCAAGATCAGGCTAACTATCATTAGATAGTATTTTTTATCTAATGAAATTTTAAAACAGAAACAAAAAAAATCTTATGTTGTTGAAATACTTTTACATTCTAAAAAGAGATTCAAAATGGTCTACAATGAAGTGAGTAGGGATAATGAAATACATACACATTTGGGATACTGTTGTTAATAATATCCAGAAAAACCATCTGGGTATGGTGGCTCATGCCCATAATCCCAGCTACTTAGGAGGCAGAGGCCAGGGCCTTCATACGTTTAAGGCCAGCATGGACACCTTAGCTAAACCCTTTCTCAGAATAGAATTTTTAAAAAAGGGTTGGGGGACCCTGAGTTGAATCCCCAGAATAAAAACAAAAACAAAATAAAACAAAAAATAGAACCAACCAAATCAAACAAAAAAAAGAAAAACTAATAACTGAATAAAAGTGGCTTAGAAGGAGGTGTTTATAATAGTGGTTATGGATAGGTTGGGAAGAGTTTTACTTCTCTCTATTTTTCTGGCTTTTCAGCAATGAAAATTCTTATAATAAGAAAGAAAGGTCAATTTAAGTGAAAAAAAAAAAAAAAAGAACTATAATTGTACCAGAAAGATAGAGCCAAATAGAAGTTCCTGTAACTGAGAAATAATTCAGATTTTCCTTGGTTAAAAGAATTTTGGTACTGTAGAATTTATTATGTATTCTAACTGAAAGCATAAAATTTGGAATTTATAGGATTGCAGGGAGAATTGTACATCCTAGCATCCAGGGAATAAGTACACCGAGACAAGGAGCCACGTTTCATAATTTCCCCATGTTGAACCCTTTAGGAGTAGGATTGTTTTCTGACGTGGTCACTTGTGACCCACAGAATCTGGCCTCCTGAAACTTTAATTTTAACCTGTCTGCTTTCCTTGTCTGCTGAATTGCCTGGACATGGTCAGGAGAAGTGCTCCTCCAGCCGCAGGCCACACCTACAGTAGTGTCCGCAGTACATGTTGCATGGAAGGTGGGGCAGGGTGCCAGCTGTGTGCCCTTGAGCCAGATGGTCAGCATCCTCTGCTCACTTCCCTTGTTATGAAATGAGGAAATGGAACAAGATATTGAAGGTTTCTCTTCCTTCAGAGATTTTTTTTCCCTGATTCTGTCAAATGAAGTCTTTGCTTGAGTTTGAGTTTTTTTCCTCAACATACCAACCATGATGTTAATACATGTCTATGTGAAAAAAATCATTATTTTCACATTTTTATATTCATGTTTAAATTATTAATTTTAATATCATTGTACAGAAATGTACTACAGTCTAATGGCATTTCCTTTTTTCATTTGAAATATAATGATAACCTTTTCATATTAACCCTTATAAGAATAGAATGTCTAAGTTAAAAATAAGATTGTATGATTGACTACAGACTAGTATAGCTACTCTGGAAAGCAGCGTGGAGATTCCTACTAGGCATGGAACCACCATATAACTCAGCTGTCCCACTACTTGGTATTTTCCCAAAAGATCTAAAATCAGCACACTCCAAGAACACAGCCACATCAATGTTTATAGCAGCACAATTCACAGTAGCTAAATTATGGAATCAACCCAGATAGATGCCCATCATTAAATGAATGAGTTAAGAAATTGTGGTGTATGTATGTGTATATATATATATATACACACACATACATACATATTTACACACATAAAAAGAATGAAATGGCATTTGCTGTTAAATGGATGGAAATGGCAAATACCATGTTAAGTGAAATTAGCCAAACTCAGAAACTTGAAGGCCAAATGTTTTCTCTTATGTGGAAGTTAGAGTAAAATAAAGGAAAGGGAAGGGGAGAATAAGACTACATAAAGAACCAATCACATGTGAATCAATAGAGGATCTAAAGGAAGTCTGGTGTAGAGTAAAGGAAAAAGAAGGGGAGAGGGAGTGGAGGAAGGATGGGAGAGAAAGTTGAGAAAGAAGAGGGGAGATCATGAACAGAATTTGATTTCCGTGCATGTACAAGTTTGTCAGGGTAAGCCCAACAGTTATGTATAACCATAGGTTCTAACTCAAAAAAAAAAAAATCAAAGGAAGGTCAGTAGAGGAAAGGGACCAAGGGATAGGAGGTAGGTAAGGAGAGGGGAAATGCTTGGGATTGATATTAGCCAAATTATATTGTTACATTGTATGCATGTACGAACATGTAACAACAAATCTTATCAACATGTACAACTATAATGCACCGATAAAAATGCGGAGAGAAAAGATTGTATGATAGAACAACTATTACTTATTTTGTTGCCTTTTACATCATATTGACCTTTATGGTTGCTAAATGTATAAGTTGTTGCAAAATACCTTGTTTTTAAGTTAATAAACTTAATAACTACATACTAATTGTGTATTCCCCATCCCCCTGAAAATATCTGGTTATCTCATTGTCCCCTCCAAATCCTTGTTCAAAATGCTATCGGTTAGACATTATTCTTCCTGTTATGAAGTACTATAGAAAGATGAAGAGAATTAGAAACAATGTCAAGGTTACATGAGTAACCAGACCTGTAGCAATGACCCCAATTTGTCTAATTCCAGGAGAGTTAACAAGACTCTAAATATGCCATTTCAGTTATCTTTATCCTTCTGTGCATTTCAAAGTTTATTTAGGGCTAAAACTTAGGCACATTTGTATGTAAAGATTGTATTTTATTACCTTGAAATATATGTTGGTCTCTTAAATAGAAGAATCTTTAGAAGTGTCATATTTATGTTACTAGTAGTTCTGGATTTATATGTCCTCATTGTCATAATTTTGAATCTCTTGTCTGTATCCCCTTGACTCTGTTCTTCAACTTTCCCATCCCTTCCTACAGCCTTCATAGCTTACCACAGCTCTTGGAAGGAAAGAGGGAACAAGGTGTCATTTTTCCAAATGCCATTTATGTAAAGCCTCCCAGCATTGTTCCCATCTTTTGCGTTGTCCCATCAGGACTAGCTCTTTGTGTCTTTGGTTCCCTCATGCTGTCTGTTGCATCTTCTTAGGGACATCTTGCTTGCTGTGCCCTGTAGCCTGAATCCCTGATAATGCAAAGGATAACCCATTGCTCTGAAATGTGTGTGAACTTCTTTCAGTTCTTGGTGTGTAGAAAGACTCATCTTTACCATCGCCACTGAAAACATGTTTTTCTTACTGAAATTAAGCGAAAAGGAAAAGAAGCCGGCTGGCCTAGAAATGAATCTGTTTTCAATTATGAGTTGTATTAGAAAGCTTTGCAAAGTATTCAGTACTGTGTGCTGGTGCTGGGGCTGTTGAGTGTGAAAAGTGAGAGCTGGAGAAAGAGCTGGAAGAACAGAAAAGGGCAAGCAGCATGATCTTTCCTCCCCAGTTGCAGCTGTGTTTCTAGAGCAGCACTGAAAAGATTGCTTCACGTACAGTGTTTGATTCACATGGGTGCCTGCCACCTATGTCAAAGTGTTTTCCAAGTCCACAAACAGCCAATGTTTAAAGTTTTGGAAAATAATTCGTCTGTAAATTGAAGATTTTTTTTTCTGTGCTAGAGAATCAAATACAAGGCCTTATGCATGCCAGGCAGGTGCTCTACCATTGAGCTACACCCTCAACCTTTAAATAGATTTTCATTTGTTCCTCTGAGACATAGTTGCATATGGGGTTCAAACCAGGTCCTCACGCATGCCAGGCAAGCTCTCTACCACTGAGCCATCGCTCCAGCCTAAATTGAATATTTTAATGAAAATCATGGAAGATACACTGTGGCTCACAGTTCGTGCTTAGTAACAGGCCTGAAGTTTAAATGCTGGCCCACATATTTCAATAGGATATGTGAACCTAGGCAAGTTATTCAAGCTCTATAAATTTCATTTCTTGAATTCATAAAATGATTGAGGATACAAGTGCCTATTATACCTCATAGAATTGCTATGGGGATGTCATTATGTAATGAATATAAGTGCAGATAGTATGATCCTTTGAGCAACAAATATTAATCATTCTTAAGAAAAATATGTAATCACATAATCAAATGAAGAAGACTGGGCAGGTAGTAATCTAAACTCAAACTTCATTTCAGAGCATGATTCCTTATCGTGTTATCTTTTAAAATACATTGGGACTTAATAAAGCTGCTTTCTGAAGGTGTTTGCTGAGAAAGGTAAAGATTTTTGTAGGTTGCCTCCTCTTCTCCCTGGAAGAGATGATAAAATCAGTCTCAGCCATGGTGTGTTTATCACACTCCCTGCCTTGGTGCTAACAGTATCCTCAGCCTCTGTCACCATTGTCTCCTAAGCATGTTGTTTGCTTATCATGCTTCTTTTTGGTCATTTATCCTAAAAATAAGAGCATTAGTAAGCCAGAAACAACCATTTTGTAAGAGAAAAAAAATGCATAGCTAAACAGATTTGTGATCCTTATTTAGGGTAATAATCCATCTGTTATGGAACTGGATCAATTTGTAAATTAAATTGATTAATCTAAAAGGAAAAAAGAAAAGGTCTTAACTTTTCCCACAGTAAGCATTTCCTCAAATGGATTTTCCTAAAAAGATTTGGGAAGACTCAATTATCTATTTTTCTTCCTCCCTTTGCTCAACCTGGAATGAAGGCCAAATATTGGTGCATTTATGTTTTGGGATTCTATAGGCTCTGATTGCTCCTGGAAGTTTCATATTTTCCACAGGGTTTAATGTTAAAACCTTTGATAAGTACCAGCACATTTCTACTGCTCATCGATTAGTGAATGTGTGACTATGTTTGAATTATTTTCTGCACTTAATTCACTTTACTGATGTTTTCATCTTGTCTGGTCACAAAAACTCTCCTGATGATTCTTCTAACAATGTGTGATTGGAATAATAACTTCACATGTTGAAGAGTTTTGTGCTGCAGCTGAGAGGCATGTAAATACAAGCTGCTTATTTGCAAGAAGCTTCCAGATTTGCAATATGATTGCTATGGAAACCACATAATGAAAACCTTAAAACCATCTGTGTGGTTTGATGGATTTTACTGCATAGCTGAGCTGTTTTTGTTTACTGTTATTAAAACATTGAATGGAATATATTAACCCATGAACACTGACTATTTGAGATATTAATTAGTATTGTATAATGACATTGTGCCTCCACACCAAAATAAAATGTATTTAACAATAAACCTAAATGAAACAACATGCGAATGTATATATTTGTAGCACATTGTGAAGGTGATTATTGCCTAGAATTTTGGTCAACTGTTCCTACATATTTTTTAAGTGGTGTGCAGAGCTTTGCTCTGCTGATAAATGAATATGTTAGGATTTATTTTCATGACTTTTGAATCCATTTGTTCACTCAGCATTCATTGAATGTCTCCTTTGTGCCAGGTTCTAGTCAAGATTCAGCCCAAGTTTTTCCTCCTACGATTTAAAAAAACACACCAAATTTGATTTTACTGTGTTTTATATGGAAGCTGCTTGTATTTTTAACCCAAGATAAAATGAGTTGTTTAAATATTATTAAGAAAAAATGGTGTATTAAATGCAGAAGACTTTTGCCTAAAAATACCATTACTAGGTTTGAGATGGGAAAAGGAAATGTTTTAAATCTGCACCCCATGCTCTCAAATGTTGCGTATTAAATGCTACCTCACATGAACTTGCTTCAACATTTTATAGTGAATATTGATGCTTAATTACATATTTTTGATACCTTGCTGATAATTTAGGAATATATTTCTTAAGGATAGAGCTCTCTGACACTGGCATATATAACATATCTCATATAGTGATATGTTATAATCACTTATATTTTAATAAAAAATAAATTTGTGATAAATCTTTCTAAATTCATTGTTAATTTTTTCAAAGGACAGTGTTCCCCTTTACTTATGATAATTAATTTTTATGATATTTGGTGCTGACTTTGGATAATGATGCTAAATCCCAGTCTTCTTAAAGCCAAGAACAGTGCTCACTACATTGATATGGTTACAGCTTTTGACTAGGGATAAATGCCCTTAACTCTTTTTTTATTTATTCCCTACTATTAGATTTGTGACCAGATTGGAAAGGAAGTGGGTGCTAGGAATAAAGAAAGTGTGAAAAGTAAGGAGACCTTTCTTCTTCACCTTTCAAAAAATTAACTATCTGTAAAGCGAGTAGGTTGGACTGACTGTAAATGTCGCTTCTACTTTTAAAGTTTATGTGAAAATGCCTTTCTAAACCGTTCATGACAACTAGTCCTTGAGGTTCAGCATAAGTGAAATAACAGTTGTTAAAGAGAAAAGTACCATACTAAATTGCTACAGTTAGGTTCAACAATATGGGTAAAGCACCAAATATTCCCATCTGTTTCTTATATTAGAGCTTTCATTATTTGAGTTGAATTACAAAAAATTCAAAACAGTTATATTTGTCTTGTAAGTGCAGTAACTCTCAATCTTGATTTAAATGTGATTTTGATTCATCACCCTTAAAATCTGCAGGAGACCCCTCGAAGGATACTTCTCTGCCATACTTCACAGTTACCCCTGGACGTTCCCTGTGGGAGACCTACCAATACGTTAAATCCCTCATGTCAAAAACACAGCTGCTGTGCTCCCGCAGCAAGGCAGATTGTCCTCTCTTTAGGAATGAAGTGTCTGTTTCTCAGTGTTGCCAAGCTCAGAGCCCAAGTCATCCTGGGTTGTTCTCTTTCACCTCTCCTCCACACCCTGTCAGGCAGGAAGGCACAAAGCTTATCAGTTCTGGGTCCTTTACCTCTCAAAACCATCTCCTTCCGATTCTTCTCTTCTGGCTCTCCAGTCCAGGACTTCCTTCCCCTTTATCTAGACTCTCCCTCCTCCAGGCTGAGACAATGGGCTGCAATGGTCATTCCCGAGGCAGAGTTTCAATCCTGCCCCATGTCTGCCCCAAGACCATCTAAGGCTCTCACTGCCCACCAAATCATAGTCCAAACTCCATAACTAGATGTTCATGGACCCTCTACACTTGCCCCAAGCCATTAGCATCTTCTCCCATCCTCACTTTCCTTTTAGTCCCACATTAGTCACTATGAATGTGGCTGTGCCTTGTTCTTCTAAGTTAATGGCTTCCCCAGTGTGTGGGAATGGCCGCCTTTTCATCTCTCCTTATTTAAATTCTTGCCACCCCACAGTTCTCCTTGGCATGCCCCAGTTTGAACTTTCTCCCCTGTGCTCCTTCAGTCTGATGTGTCCCACTTGTCAGGCTTAGGCCCCTTTGGCCCACTTTCCTTTAGATCTTGTCTCTGTCCCCTTGAAGTGGTCAGTTTCCTGAGGTCAGAAGCTCCCTGTTACCTTTGTCTCCTTGGCAGATGCCCTCTCTCTTACCATTAGTTAATATTCGATGAAAATTCATTGACTGATTGAGTTCTATAAACCAATTGGCAGTTTATAGAAAATTAGTTGATTTAATAGTCATGGTGACTACATTTGTTTATCTTGCATGTTTTTCCTTAAAGATTTGGATTTTTCTTGAAATTGTTTTTAATTCCACTTTTTCTTTGGCATGCCATTTGTTCCTGAGTCTGCCCTATGTATTTCTAAGTTGTATATAAATAATTAGGTGGGGAAAGTGGTAATTTAATAAATATAGATATTTTTAGTATAAAATAATTGACTAGTTTGATTGTGTTTAAATAGTTTGATTCTGTTTGTTCAGTGTTAGATTACTAGCAGAGGAATAGGAAGGAGGGAGGGAGTGTGATGAGAGTGTGGAAAGAATATAGGCAAAGCACTGACTATGGGTGGGATAAAGAACATGGACTTTCTAATCTCAACCTTAAGTTTGAATAACATACTTCAGAAATGACTTCACCTTTTGAGTCTCAATTTGCTCATCTGTAGAATGAGGATTTTAAAAATATTTATCTACAAAATCTATATTTATCCACAAAACTGAGGAACCCCTTCAGTGTGCTGTTGATGTTTATTTACAGAAGAGGAAGAGGACAATGCTTCCGTGAAAATGGAGGAACAAAGGAAGATGAGTCAGGACAGTGTGCATCTCACCTCAGGTAATGATCGCGCGGCTTCCTGGCAAAGCTTATTTTTATTTTGTTTTAGCCACTTTCTTGCTACTCTGCAGACATTTACTGGCTCCCAGAAGTTGGCTTGTTTGGTCTGGATATCTTACTGCTGATAAGCTGCTTAGTCCCATTTAGGATGCATGAAAACCACTTGAGAAGGATTTGTAAAGTAAGCCAATTTATACAAGGTATTCCTTCCTGAATTACTTTGTAATGACTCAATTAGCTTTCAATTCTGCACAAAGGAGATTTAGTTGCATAAATTAGCTTATCATCATTGAGGAAGTGTCACTGCTAAAGGACAGTTTATAGATACAACATGCAGTTGCTGTCAAACCTATAAGAATGTAATATAGACATCTGTGTATACTTTGTGCTTGAGCAGAACAGACTTCTGCCATTCAGAGACTAACAGGGGACAACAAGTTGCCCAGGGGACTGGCAATGTAGACATCTCTGAAAAGGTCAACTTGACACAGGCTCTGACAATCGACCCACAGCTCTGTCTTCTTTGATAAAAATCAGATAAACTTAAGACCGCTAATTGATCTGCAGCCTGTTTAAATGTTGGCCATGCATATCTTCATTGCATATGATTAGCACAGAAAGCAAATGAATTGGGTAAGAAATGCCAGAGTCCAGTGACAGCAGCTTAAAAATTGGAAAAGGACACTGTTGGCCTAGAAGCCTAGGAAGGATGTTCCCCTTATCCATTTCCACTTGGCACATGGCCCCAGGTACTAATTATGACTGAGACTGGAAAAATAACTGCACACGCTGTATACGAAATCACATGATACAGACCACTTTTCTTGTTTGTTGTTATTTCCAAATAGCAAAAGATAAACCCTATCTGTAGTGCAAGCATGAGGTTAGTTTTGATAAACTGGTAATTATTTTACATGGAAAGAAGAGAAGAACTGCCTTCTTATCAGGACTTTACACCTCTTTGTAGCCACATGTCAGCTGGCACAAGGTCTGCCCTATCATCCCCGGGTCCTGCAAAGAGCTGGAGCTGGGGTCACCTTCCCCTCTCTGATATGTCCATATATCACTCTTTCAAGCTGTCAGAGGCAGGGTGGACAAGAAGTGTGTGTTCAGGAAGTAGCTTTCCAGAGGCCTTCCTACTGTGACATGTGGAAAGGAAACAGAGGCCTGATTCTGGACCTGGACAGGAAAGCAGGAGCAGGTTGCTGCAAAAGCTTTTGGTTTGCTTTTTTTCAGAAAGGAAGCAAGGACACAGTCATTAGCTGTGAGCACTCCCACCCTGTAAAATACAGCTATAAACCACGGAAGCTTAATGAAACCTTAAGGACTATGTTCAATAGTAATTGAAGTATGTATGCTTTGGATTATGTATCATGAACCTTCTGCCAAAAGCATGTAGTTTTCTTTCTTTTAAATTTCTATACAGGTAGACACATGTAGGTAGATATCCTTTGCACAGATACAAATATTTTGGCTTAAACACTTGGATTTCTCAAAAATGCAATTTTCAAGAAATAAAAAAAAATCTTTTTAAAATAACCATCTCCCCAATTTTTACCTTCAAAGATATTTTGAAAAAAAAATGCATTTTGCTCAAAGCATTGCAAGAAGTAGATCTAGTTTTTCATGCCATAGCTATAAAGTACTGTAATAATTCTTATCTTTAGTGACATGAAATTCTTTTCAAGCAACAGTTTTAATGCTTTTACATAGCAGTGACCTTTGCTCGTCCCTAGGCTGTCAAAGACTAGAAGCTTGTTTGCCATGTAGGGCAGTGAGTTGACAAGGGTATTTCTATCTTTCTGAGCATCACATGACATGAACTTCTAACCTTACTAAAGAATGTTATATATTTTTCACATTGACTGATTTTACTTAAAAAAAAAAAAGAAAAGAAAAGAAAGAAAGAAACAGACTGGTCTAATGTAAAATATGTAAGCAAATACAAAGTTTATCTTGTATTTTTTATAAGTTCCTTCGTGTTTAGGTTTATATATCTGTATGTGTACACACATACACACACAAAAATCCCATTTGATTTTTTTAGCCCTGTAAAATATTTCTAAAATAGTTTTCAAATGTATGGAACTGAGGGAGAGTTTCTCCATTATCTCATGCTGTTTTTCATCCTTTGTCATCTTGTTTTTAAAATCTTGTCATCTTTTCAAAAGTATCTAGTGTTTACATGTTTAGTTTATACTAACAGTTCATAACAATTCTCTTAGCCTTGCCCAATGATCTGTTTATGTATGCTTTTTTTTTTAATAAAGAGAGAGGGACAGTGAAAGACAGAGAAAGAAAGAAACAACTTTATTTAGTTTTTCACATGGCCTTAGTTGCTCCAACACTCAGTTGTGTACGTGGTGCTGGGGTTTGAACCTGGGTCCTCGTGCTTGCCAGGCAAGCCCGAAACCGCTGAGCCACTGCTCCAGCCCCTATGTATGCTTTTAAAAGCAGAAGCATGTACATTGTTTAAATCCTTCACAGGCTAACTAATTTATTTTTTCTTACTTTTTTAATCATCCATGCATCCTCAGGATGAGAAACATAATAAGGTGATTTTTTTTTTTTGGTAATTTTGACAATATAGATCATGATGTGAATAGCACAGAAAAATTAATCCATGTAGTAAAAATAACTAAACAGAACTGTGTTGTAGAATGTATGTTTATCACATTATGCTCTATTTTATAAAAATACATATCTTAGATTTTTTTCATTGTGTAGGTGAACAGTGTTAACTATTGTGAATGTACTGTGGTTTTGTGCTACATTTATGCTTAATTATTTTGTGTATATATTTAAACAATTAAAAATATTTAAAGTAAGCTAGAGAACCTTGCTGTTTTCTACAAACCAGGTAAATCCTAAGTTTTTTATGTTTGTATTTCATATGAAGAATTTGAACATTATTTTCCTGAGAAGGAGGCTAATAAACATATACTCGCTAGCTGTGATATTTCTACTTTATAACTAGTATTGCATGCTGAAATAGATAGGATAGTAAATTGTATGTACATGTAGCTGTGTGACATAAACAGATTATTTCTTAACAGAGCTCACATATGGGACACAGAAATGAGGCTGGTCTTTGGAAACATCATCATCAAGATTATAGAAAGCACAGCTGAAAATGTATCTTTTCCCCAGAATTGCCAAATCGCTGGCTCTGTTGCCTCTTTACAGCAGTGAGGTTTAATGAAATGCTCATGATGCACATCTAGGGAGAGATGCATCTTGCACACGGTGGGGGTCTCTCTTCCCCTTGCCTGCTCCTGTAACTCCCATTAGTGTTAATGGGAGTTTCGTCAAGTGCATCGAGGGGAAGAGAGACCCCAAAGTGATAAGGATTATGTGTTAGAAATCACCGTGTACTTTTCTTTCCCTTCTTTCTTCCCCACCCCCTCTTGAAAATCTATTAAACAGAAAACTATCGTGAGAGAATCTGAAAAAGGAAAGAGCAGCCTGGACAGCTGCTCTTGGGGTCCCACAGCTAAGCCAAAACCCTCTCCTCTAGTTTTTAGCCCAAGTTTTGTTTCTTCTGCCTTTTCAGACCAAGCTTAAGGCTGAGCAGCCTGGGGACACACTGGAGCCTTGCCTGGGGAAACCAGCTCTTTAGATCCTTTTACCTCCCAGCCAGTTGCTGTGGGGCAGGGCCTTGCATGTGAAATGACGTCATCCCCCCTTTGCTCTAATTCCTTGACTTTTATGCTGACACTGACAGACTGCATGGGGCGCAACATTTGACCCATCTAGCAGTTGATTTAATCTAACTAGAATGTTTCAACTTCTAAATCTCTATTTATCTAAATAAGTGGTTTTTAAAGGAAATCAGTCACTTTATTATTAAGTGTTATTTTTTTTCCTTAAAAAAAAGGAAGAAAGAAATTGGCAATGTTTGGAGAGATCTGGCCTGTCAGAGTGCCCTCTAGTGTCCATTAATAGAATTTGCTTAATATATGCTGTGGGGGGGATATGTAATGAAGGGTGGCCACAAGCATTGTTAATTCTTGGTTGGATTCCCAGGCTTGTGTACATCCCTGCTGGTATCAGTGATGAGTACTCAAATGCTAGTGTGCAGAAGCCAATAAGGTGCCTGTCTCTCTCTGTCTGCCTTCCCCCGCCGCATTGTCTCCCTCTAGCTTGGAATTCTTAGAAAATGAGAAGAACATTTACTAGGGGTGTTTTGCTAGGTTATATGTTTTTCTAGTCCTTGTTTATTCTCTTCCATGTATAAATGAAAAGTGGCATCTTATAAATAGTCTGACTCCATGTTATTCATATCCTCTTTTTGGTTGTGTAACAATGTTTTCTAAGGTATTAAAGAAAATTTTAAAATTTTCTAATAAAGTTAATACTTTGTGTAAATCAGAAACTATGTCTCATAAGATGAGCACCCCAGTAGCATGCTAATGTGACTGGTTGTGTAGGAATTGCCAGAAGCCTGCTGTTTGAGAGCCATTGAACAAAACTAAGATGACAACCCTGATCCACCATGTGTCTCCACAGTTATCCCCTCAGAATTCAAAGATGACATTCCAATGATGGCAGTTGTCAGCACGTATGTGTTCTGCCTGGCTAGTGAATACACGGGCATCTTATTGATGTTACTTGCATTCTTTTTGCGTTAACTCATCAAAACTCAATTATCATGAAATTAAAAACAGGAAGCAGTTCTCAGTGTAACAAAAGCATCCAGTGTATTTAACTCTGTGCTGTGTTTCAGGAGACCCACATTGTATAAGTGACAAAGCATTTATTACCCAGTTTATTGTGGTATTACAGAGCGGGGAGCGCTAAATAATCAATCAGTTAATGGTCTGTATGGCAGTTTGAGCACATCACATCCATTGTGCTTATGCTGGTAGAAGGATGAGCTGATAACTCCAGTGTATGTTGCATGTTTATTCAGAGCCTAATGTCCTCAACTGAGGCTGACAAAAATCTGGTGAAAAAAATGCAGCTTTAGCATTGGCAATTTCAGAGTTGCCAAAATGTTTTAGGGGCAACTTTAAGAGGCTTTGAGTACAAACATCCCCAAGGAAAAGAACTACAGTTACCCTTTGTATTATTTGTCAGCCTAACTTTTAGGATCTAAAAATATTAGATCCCTAGTTTTGATTTTACATTTGTACATTAGATCCGTTGTTGTTTTTATTGTTATCAAAGTGTCCCAAATTCTGTGGGATGGTTATTTCACCAGGGGTGTTGCTCATTGTGAAGTATGACACACTCCTCTTCCGAACACATTGTGGATGGGCTCAGGTGTGTCATAAAAAGTAAGCGGGAAGCAACTTTTAGGTGATGTGCTGGTGAGAACACGCTGTCACTTCTAATTTTAAATGAAAGGCAGGAAAAGGAAAAAAGACATTAAAAATCAGAACTTTTGGAAAATGATTGTAATTACATGATAGTTAGAAGTAAGATTCTGTGTGGGTATACCAAAATGTTTCATTGGCTCAGAACTTTTGGAAAATGATTGTAATTACATGATAGTTAGAAGTAAGATTCTGTGTGGGTATACCAAAATGTTTCATTGGCTCAGGACAGAATTTTTTAGACGCATTGGTAGTCTAGGTGGACTTTTAATTTCTATTATTTTATACTCTAACTTTCACTTTCTTTTTCTTTTTCCTAGGCGATAAAAGCACTGATTATGCTAATTTTTACCAGGGTTTGTGGGACTGTACAGGATCTCTTTCTGATGAGTTGTCATTTAAGCGTGGTGATGTGATTTACATTCTTAGCAAGGTAAGAAAGGTAACCAAATGACAATTGTAAAGGGGAAATGCGCAACTCAGTTTATATGCATTTGGATTTGCAACACTAGGGAAAAATGCCAATTGGAATTCTTCTAGGTCCTTGTTAACAATTGGGAGTTCACAATAATTAATTATTTTGTCAAGTGAAATATAATCAAATTTTAAACACAATCAGATAAAGGATTCAACTTAACAGTGTGTTTACCTATCACTTCAGCCCTGGCTCACATCCATCCCTTGCCTTCTCCAGAAACAATATACTTATGTGAAAGTTAACATTGGAAGGTATTAGGTTATTTATTATGTTTTTCTTTCCTCTTCCTTTTTATTCTTCTGTGTGCTTATTCTGATTTTGTCTGCCATTCACTACTGGAAACATTGTGTTTATAGAACAAGCTTTTCATCTTTATGTAAATACATTGGGTGTTCCGACAATTTAAAAGCAATGCTTTTCTATTCAGACAGATTTAGATAAATTTTTTCTTAAGTTTAACACACTGTATTTATAAATATAGTGGCAAAGTATATTACTGTAAACTCATCTTTATATATATAGGAATCTTGTCTCAGCTTTTTAAGACTGGATTATTCAATATCTGTCAGATTTAAAAGTGAGGTTATATTTCTGATACCATGTGAGGTGTGAGCTCTCTTCATTTTCAGATTTTAATTTCCCCTATGTAATACGGGGATTAAATAAAATCTCCCACTGTCTACTTTGTGAGGCTATTTCAAAAACAAGCAATAATATGGAAACAATTCAAACTTAAGTAGGAAAATGCTGTATAAGTCATATGCCTAAGAGTTTAATGTAATTTCTTGAAATATTTTGGAATTTTCAGAGAGAGACTATGACATGTTAGATACGAAGGGAATTTGGAAATCAGGTCACATGTTGAATTTTAATACTAGCTGACTGCATAAAATCATCAACAGATAGATAATCATGGAACATTAGATCATCTCTTCTTGGTTTTACAGCTAAGGGGACTTTGGTCAAGGAAGTGCCAGAGCAGATACTTGAGCTTGGTATTTCAACTCTGTTTTCTTTCTTTCCCTCCTTCCAGGATGCTGGGGTCCTTAGTTCCTGTTCTTGAAAACCTGTTTTGTGGTGATTGTAGTTTTATTTGTGAAGTTGGATCGGAGAACTAGATTAAGGGTGATCTAGCTCATGGGAAGGATTTACTTCCATCTAAAATTTTAAATGGTATTGTTTGGGAGAGAGCTGACCAAAAATACTTCCTCTATCAGACTTTTATAAGGCTTAAAGTTCCACTATCAACATTTCATTGTGGCCTTTAGAGGTAGGTATTTCAGTTGGGGCTCCTTTTGGTTTCTGGAACGAAGAGCCTAGAAAGAAGACATTGTTAGCCAGCATATTCTCACCATGGATTGAAGGATTGCGTATCCATACTCACCCAGCTGTGGACCTAGTAGAACCAACCACCTAGGTCTTGGTAAGGGGGTGAAAAGAAGGAGCACATAGCTCTCTCTCTCTGGTAATATTTGAGCATATTCTGAGAATTAATGGTTGTCTGGGCTGTTGATAGTCTGGTTGCTTTAAAATTGAGTATGTTTGGAAAATCACTATTAATCTTTTATTGGTATAGCTTTCTAGTTTTATCAAACTGGAAATACAGACCATAAGTTACACCATGAATTCATTTAATATGTGAACTCTAATTACAATTTTGAATGCTTTGGTATTATAAATTAAGAACTCAAGGCTTTTAGTGGAAGACGGCAAAAATTGCTCAAAAGGACTTGTTTCCAGATCAAAGTAGGGCCAATGTTATGTACTGATAGGTTTTTAAAAGTACAATTAGTATAGAAGTTGCTAGCATTGTTATATATCTAGAATGTTTAATCCTTCTCAGACTTATATTTAGATTCCATGGGGATAGGATGAAATTTTGCCATTTTAATTTATTTTTTTACACCATCTAGTGGCTCAGAATGAGTGGTGCAGGTAATTGCAGCTAATGTGCACAATCAAAGTGGTTTCATTAATTCAACTTTAAATCTAGCTATGGGTTATTACTTTCCTATCTGATGTCAATAAAGTATTAGCATTAATCATGACAAATTTTGTTCATCATTTCAAATTAAATGTAGAAATTATATACATAAGGAAGAATATATTTTAAGGAATATAACATAATATTTATGCAGACAGAAAATATGTATTTTGTAAAGAAATTAACACTATGACTTTTTAATGAATAAAACCATTTGAAAGATTTTAAAGAAATGGAACTTGCTCTTTGTAATGAACTGACTTATAATCTAAAATATGAGATCATCACTAATTTGACTTACCTTCTACAAGTTTGTCAGTTCTGAACATGCACTTTTAAAAAAGGCAACACAAAATAGTTTAAGATGCATCCTTTCAATATAAATAAACATTTAGATAAATCAAGAAATAAAACGGCATGTGTTATGATGAAGAGTGTTTTAATTTTGTAAATGTAATGGCAGAAAAATATTTAACTGGTTTGGGGACTAGGGTGTCTTCATTAAAAATCACTGTGGAAATATAGTTTTCTTTAAAATTCATCCTTCTTTTTCTGTTTTACAAGGAAGCCTTGATGGGATGTCAGCTGTGCTCAGTCAACCCAGGGGTGATTTATTTATTTTAAGCCTCTTTTGAGAGTTATACAAATCTTAGCCTTTATTATTATTATTTTCAGTGGAAATAAAGTATTGCCATAAAGAAGGGCAGGCAGACACCCTGCCCCTCCCCCTTTTCTTTTTAACATTTTCCAATTAGCAGCTGTCATGTGACCCCTGGCTGAGCTAGCCCCTCCTTCAAAGTGTCCTGCATTTTCTTGGTTTTAACCTTTGAACCTCATTAATAATAAATCTAAATACTGCTTGCCTGAAAAGATGAGCCAGTAACTTTGCTTTACAGTTCTTTTCATATAGGATTGCTGCTGTTTTTTTTTAAATATATTAAAATAAATGGGTTAATAGTTCAATGGTGATTTAGAAAAAAAAAATTTGTTTCTCCTAAAAAAGAAGAATAAGAAGTACACTTACAGGAAAGGATAAAAGTGGAATTTGTGATTTTAATGGCAGCTAGTGAATTAACTCTGCTACACAGGACTTGGTTTTAGACTTACTTGTTTAGTGTGGGGGGGTCATACTGAAGATAGTAAACCTAATTTTTAATAGTTTTAATTTATTTTAGGAATCAGGTTGTTTAAACTCATGCTAAATTCTTGTACTAGTTTGCACGCCAATTTTATTTTCCCCAAACCATAAACATAATATTGTAGTTATTAGTGTTTTCCTTGAACCATGTTTGTGAGATTTGTAATTTCAGTAGCTGGACCAGATTACGTAGCAGTAGTCATATGCTGTAGCCTAACTACCTTTTCAGTTATGTTATTCTAGCTATTCTGGGCTAACATCCACTGACAGTTTATCTTTCAGTCTGTGCTTACTGGTAAATTGCTAAGTATGTTCTCATCCTTACTTTTAAAGCAATAAATTATTTTTAAAGACTTAGTAGCAGACAAACCATATTCCAGCAGGAAAGAGGCATGCTACTCTGTCTGATATTAAAAGAAAAATAAAAGAGTTAAGGATTCTAGAATATTTTACCCAGACGAGGGCATATGTGCTTTTTTTTCTTCTTCTTTTTTTAAAGAGAGAGAGGGACAGTGAGAGAGAGAGAAGCAATTTTTTATTTAGTTTTTCCTTGACTTCCTCTGACATTTTGTTATGTATGTGGTGCTAGGGTTTGAACTTGAGTACTCACGCGTGCAAGGCAAGCGCCACAACCACCAAGCCACCGCTCCATCCCCAGCATGTATACTTTTAGCTTTGTAGCCTTTTGAGGTATATTAACACAAAACCAGAAAATGTAGGTTAAGATAGTGGTCACTCATATACAATTAAAGGCCATTTTAAGTGTGTGTTGGGGAGTTTCAAGTAGTACATCTTTTTATATGTGCTTGATTGCCTTTCTGAGTGATTGGTGAACTGTGGCTGTTTTTGACTGTTTGCTTTTCATTATGAGAATATAAAGATTTAGTTACTACAGCTTTTTATTTATTTATTTTTTGCTTTAAACCTATGAAGATAAATGAAAGGAAAGTCTTGCTGCTGGGTTGCGGGTGTAGCTCAGTGGTAGGACACTTGCCTAGCTTGCATGTGGCACTGGGTTCAATCCCCAGCACTGCAAAAAAGAAAATATAAAAAGGCCTGCTGAGCTCTGCTGGCAGAGGGAAACGGCAAGTTTCTTTTTAGCTAGCTTAGTTTTTCATCTGTGACTGTATGACCCAGGGTGCTACAAATAGCAAGGTTAAGTGCTGGAGAGTAATTAGGACATCTCATATGCGTTGTTGACAGTAAGCTCCAGAGAGTTATCATATTAAAGCCTTGGGGAAGGAGGAAGAGGATTTGTTCTTGCGATCACGTCTGTTTGGACCTGATGGCATTTAGCTTCTGTGCTGTCAGTGTAGGTGTTGGGGGTTAGGGAATAGTGAGTGTTGACCAGACCGACCTCCTGCACAGTACCCACCTCCCTAGCAGTGAAAAGCATTTATGGGCACAGCACCATGTCAGAACTTGTTCTGGTTTCACTCGTAGAACTCCTCTTGCTGTCTTTTTGCAGACAACATGCTCAAGTACTTCCCAGTTTTCTCTTGTGTAAAATGGAGGAAACATTCCAGAACAATGCTGGCAGATGACAAAGGAAGGTACTTATGAGGCAGGCAGGTAGGCTAGGCCTCTGCAGGGGCTTGAGAGGAAGAGGATGAGCCAGAAGGCAGTGTCGAGAGGCCACGTGAGCAGAAGGGGTATGAAGGGGCTGCTTTGGGAAAGAGGAGCCAGGCTTTAGGGTGCACGTGGTTTAATTTATCATGGAATAATCAGGAGTTTGCCAGAGGCAAAATAAAACCATAAGAAAAGCAATACAATGATATTTTATTTTCAATCCTAAACAGAACTCTCCATGGTTTCTTATGCCCTCTCTACCCCACCCTGGCATGGTAAATGAGGAACCTATTCAATGTGCGTATAGTGTGTTTTCACTCTTTCGAGTTATCTCACTTCTCCTTCTAGAATATGAAGCTAGGTATTCCAGGGAAATTATTAGGCATGAGAGTAGACATAGACATACTATTGATGAAGAACAGTTTAGAAAAGAAAGAGAGGTTAGCAAAGCCTGGAGTAATTATGAAAAGATTCATAAGGAAATTGAAATAATAGATGGGTACAGTTTATTTGTTCAACATGCTTGTTTTCTGTGTCTGTAGGACATAAAATCCAAAAGCAAGGCTTTGAGATAGAAAGGAGTGGGTGGTACTATTAATGATGCACAGAGCCATAGACAGTCACAGATAACTAATAGACAACCGGTCACTCAATGTCACCTCTCTCCCCTAACCTTGAGAATGGTCGGGAGTCAGAGAAACATGGTGGAGACCATCAACCCGACCTTTCCAACCTGGATTTCCTCCTTTATCTTGTGCCACTTTCCCCATGTCTTCCTCCTATGCCTTTTGTGTTCACCACTCTCTCAACTCTTGCTCTTCCCTGGACACAGCACATTCTTCTCTGTCTCCAGGGCTTTGCACATACCATATTTTACTCCACTCATGATTTGGTTTGGAGTTTCAGCCCACCTGTCACTTTCTGTATCAAGCCTCTAAGGTCTTGCTGTGGAATTAGTTGCTTTTATTTTTACTCATGTGTTTGTCCTCTCTCTCACTCAATATTCAATATTTGATTATCAGTTTATCTTTCTCTTTTAAACTCTAAACTTTTGGAGGTAGACACCATGTCTTAAGTATTTTTGAACTTACTTTACATACCGACAATATGGCAGCAAATGTTTATTGAACATTTCCCAAAATACAATTAAATATGGGAAATGATCCTGACTTCTTAGCAAAATGACAGAATCATGGAGTTCAGCAAACCATAGTGGTAGCCCTTCACATTATAGGTGAAGAAATCAAAGCCCAACGTAGTTGGGGAAAAATAAATAAAAGATGAAGGGAAAAAGAACATAGCCTGCGGTGAACTTAAAAAACAGTGGAATTTCTACCATTGAACTTTTGCCTTAGCCCTGAGCTTCTTGGCAGCCAAACCAAAGAGAGAGATAGGGAGCTAATAATTCCTTTTAATCACAAAAGCAGGATCTTGACTTACTTTAAAAAGACAGGCTTACATGAATCCCTAGAACATGCATTAATTATCTGGCCTCAAGAACTTTACATAATAAGTCCAAGAGTGACAGGTAATAGCCTCAACAAAAAAACACAGTAAATATAACAAAAATTTCAAAAAGGCAGTTCTGTGAGGATCCATGTGTGTTAGAAGGAGACGTACTGATTTATATTATGGGTAATATAATATGAACAAAAGTATCATTCCTAAAAAACTTGGGGATTGGCTAAGATTGTCTACCTACTTCACAACAGAGCTGGGATGCAACTCTGGATCTTCTGAGAAGATAACCATAAGAAGGAACTGAAAACCCAGAAGATTTCCCATCCGAGCCATACTGTTTCTGCCTCTTCAGGATCTGTCTTAACCCTCTCAGTGCTTACAAATAATTCAGTGAAACTCATTTATTCTGAGAACTAGAATTATTTTGTCCCAGCTCCAAGGGGCAGAGATACCTTTCTTTCTGCAGATGGGATTTGAGCCCATTAGAGGAGGCATATCAGCGCTTTGGGAGATGCAGGGGGCAGTACCCTGCCTCAGGTAGGAGCAGCACACTTTGGATTACACAGCTAGGCTTGTGCTTTTCACACACTTCAGGACAGATGTTTGCGTACTCATTCTGTATGACACAAAGGAAAAGATACTACTCTATCAAAAATTATTACCTTGAAATAATTTAGGAGAGTCAACTGGTACATCATTCAAACTGAAGACTGAGTCTGTTTCAACACCCAGTATTTATTTATTGAACACCTTTTGCATATCTGGCAACATGGGGCGTACAGGTTAAGAGTAAGACCCTTCCCTTGATCTCAGTGAATTTGTACTTCTTGTTAGTTGAAGGAATAAAACTAATGTGCATAAAATCCATTGAAGAATTAAGGCTCAGTTTGACATGAGAGATGCTATTATGGGTAAGGTTATTCAGGGAAAAATTCACATGACAACTGAATGACTGGAGTCAGGTCATAGTCCTTGGACAGGATGTGGCTGAGGGAGGGGAGATTTTCCAGGGAAGGCAGCACTATGAACAGACAGGAATGGGTGTGGGTGATGGGTGGGACTGTGCAGACCAGAGCAGTGACGGGGAACTGTTGCCAGCAGGGTAGGAAAAAGCCAGGCAAAAGGCCTCAGTGGTGGTTGAAGGCTAATTGAAGTCCTTGAGCAGCAGGGGAACTGATGAGGACAGGTTCTGGGAGGTCAGAGAGGCTGAGTTGACAGCGCAGTCATCCAGGGTGAGGAGATGAAGGCCTGAACTGCAGTGCTGACAGGTGTAACAGTGGAGTGGGCAAACCCAAGAATAGTTAAGAGAGCCATGTGTTGGAGGGTGAAATGCACTGAGTGCCAAAGCCACCTTCTACTGAGCGTGACTTCATCTTTCCTTACCTAATGTTATCTACGAATCATCAGTCTGAATACCACTTCTTACTGTATGGTATTACAACTGTTGATGCTATTGAAATTTGAATTAAATGTGTCTTGGCAGTGGTATATAAATAAAATTTGTTGTGAAAATTAAATTCTTCCTATATGCCATGTTGTCCTTTTTGTGTATCTTTAAAAAATGGAGTGCAAAGGGCAAGGAGAAAAAAAAAACAGTAATTACTTGAGTTAGAGGAACTCTAAGTCCCAACTACGTAGTAAATGACAAAGTAATGAGGTGGCTCTCCTGATCTCCGAAAGCCACTGGGAAACTTAGTGAATTCCACCAGGTTCCTCAGTAGTGGTGTTCAGCTGTCATGGAGGATGTTAGGGATTGTCAGTTTCCTCATTTACAGGTCAGGAAACTTGGAGAGTCAAGCAGTTAGAGGCTGGAGCGGTGGCTCAGTGGTAGCGCGCTTACCTGGCATGTGCAAGTTCCCAGGTTCAGTCCCCAGCACCACATACACAACTAAATAAAGGAAAAACAAAATCCAGATTTAAAAAAAATTGCATCTCTCTCTCTCTGGGAAAAAAAGTGTGAGGTAGTTAGTGTGTAGATGGCAACAGGGAAACACTGAGGGTTTCATATTCCTGTTGTGTATTTTAAGGGACCTTTTGAAATGCTGGATGTATGAGAAATTAAATTAGTCTTATAAAGCTTATAAATAGAGATAATAAAAAGGAAGAGGCTGAAGAGGTGGCCTTAAAAGTATTTATGTATTTTAAGTATTTATTTATCTAGTTATCACACTACCACAATGTGTATGCCTAATTAACAGTGAAGACTTGGAAAATAGTGGTGAAGTCCACTGGTTTTTAAAGCTTACTGTATCTAATATTTTATCCATAAAACTGCTTTCATTTCCACAAAAGGCTAGTATGTTTTAAAGCACAAATTTATGTTCAGAGAAAGGACACATAGTCGCTTACATTTCAAACACCTGTTGCTTTCAACACGTCAGTTACTAATTGCTAAAAGAGCTAGTGCTTCACAAACCTTAGTAGTGTTTCAGCTTTCAGTTAAGGCAGCTTTCTTTTACCATACGGCTTGCAGGAAGTGGATTAACATACTTGAGAAACTACAATCACGTGCTGAAAAGGATTTAAGTAAATGTTGGGGCTTTGTTTAAGTGCAAAATAATACACCAGCAAAGAGAGATTGAGTTAATGGGTAAACATGGACATATGTTTACTATTGTGTTGGATGAAGTCTCTTGTTTCACTTCATCAAAACTCATCCTTCTCTCCTGCCTTATAATGCAATCACTTTAATTTATTGCAGTAAATATTAATTGGAGCCTAATTTTTTAATTATCAAATAAAACAAAATGATTTTAATGGTATGAAAATTGAAAACACAGGAGTGAGATTGCAAGCCTTCAGTGCCCCCTTGCTATTATTTTCTTGGATTATAGGAAAAATTTGGCCTTTTTTTGCTTCTTTGACTGCCACATTACATTTTGCCTTCAAGCCATCCATTTTGCAGATATTGAATTTCTTTTGAGTGCTATTTTTATACACTAAGCATCACTACACCTCTGGATCTTGATAGCATTACTGCGGGAGGAGAAAGCAGCTTTGTGTTAGTAATTACCTAACATTGTCAGAAGCTGACTGCAGGCCTCTTTCCAGTGATAACAGAATAACCGCATAATGTAGCTTTATAGCACATGATTAATAGAAAATAATTACACGTCCTACAAAGGGATACAATATTTCTTATAAATTGACTAGAATGGTTTCCTGTAGATTAAAGGACTCTTCATTATTTTATCAGTCCTCCTGAAGTACAGTCACTTGCCTATGTTAGCATTTCAGTTGATGTTGAGAGCCGAGTAGGGTGAAGGATACCAGATGGCAGACCTTCTTGTACCTGAGATCTCAGGTGCTGTAAGGATGACATGATACTTCCTAACCTGTCAAAGATTTAGGTGGCAGCCTGGTATGGTTCATCTCTTCAATTTTTTGTTTATTACAAGATAAGGTTTGAGAGATTCTTTTAAAATGATCCACCTGTGACTTTATAGGACAGTACTGTAGAATGTGGGTCGTAAGAACATTCTATCAATTGCATTTTTTTCACTGTAAGTCGTGTATCATTCATAATGACATTTGGGGGCAGCAAAGAGGAAAAGCAAAGATGAGTCGATGTTCATCTTCAGGGGGAAAGCTTGCATGATGTTGAATCTTCAAGCCGAAATTTAGAGCACTGTACTCCAAGAAGCATTTTCATTCCAATTTATAGGCTGCAAATGGTTTAATTGGGATTCATGTTGCTCAGGAGGCTCATCCAGAGGACAGTAATGATGGAAGGGGAGGCTCCTGTGTTTGCAGTCTTGTCGACACTCTCTAATGGCTACAGTGTAAACCCATAAATTTGTCTCCTAGATTTTTTACCTCCCTATATTTTATATTATCCCTTAATCCCACACAGGAGTATTATATGGAATTCTTTATGGATATAAAATAATAAGTATTTGGATTTTTATTTTTATCTTTTTCTGATATAAATCTGTGATACATTAGAGTACTTTATGACCTGTGTATTTCATACCTTTTTTGGATTATTTTAAATGAAGTGAAACATTTAAGATTATTTTAATATGAGACTTTTTTTTTCTTTCTAGACTGTTACTTTTAAGGGATTTGTTTACAGTGGAACAAGCTCCTCCCTGCTGTTTACTACTGTAATTCCTCTTTAGTGAGCCTTCCTGGTCTATCCTAATTCAGAATTCTCTCAAGCGTGGAGTTTATCATCCATTTTTGTTGATGTGATTTGTTGGACATCTGTCCTTAAATTTGGGTTTGAGTGAGTTTTTTAAGGGAGGGGGGGAGAGAGAGAGAGAGAATCAACTGTTTATTTTTTCATATGGGTTCTGTTTTTCTGACCCTTAGTTGTGTATGTGGAGCTAGGGTGTAAACCCGGGTCCTTGCACATGCCTGGCAAGTGCTGTAAATGCTGAGCTGCCGCTCCAGCCAATGAGTGAACTTTTTGAGAATGATAATAGGCATATAATTGTGGTACAGATTATAACCAAAATCAACTATTGTCAAGATACATGAGCTTTCTGGCTTGAATTTGAATCTTAACATGTCGCCCAGATTGAGGGTCATTTTGTGGAAAGAGGTTTGGGTCAATAATATACCCTCTCATGGAACGATTCTAGTGTTACCATTGGAAGATTAGTCCCTTCACTCTTTCCATATAAGCACTATTAAAAATCTAAGACTTGGATCCGGTGAGAGCTTACACACTCAGACTTGCCCTGTTAACTATCCATTTTGACATCTTACAACGTACACATTAGGTCTGTGGAAGGTTAAGTACATTTGTTTTGTTAAGCATTAGGCTCTAATTGTATTCATTGCCTTAAAAATTGAAAAAGGCAGTTTTATTAGGTACCTATTAGGATATAATGGTTGCTAAACATAGCTTTCAGTAAGCTGATATTTTCTTCCGATAAATAAGTCCTACTTAGATTATAGTCATCATTGCTGATTTCTGGATCCAGCTTATTCTTGTTGCTTAGATGGTTTTGTACACGAAGATTATGCTGTCAGGAATCTTTTAAACCTAAAATCTTGATTCCATTGCCTTACAAGCCAGAGCTGTGCCCTCACTAGACTAAGAAGTTCAGAATTAATCTTTTCTCCCCCTTTTCCTTTCACTTTGTTCTTCAACAAATCCAATTCTGATACTACCCACTGCTTAAAAAAGCACCTGCAGATTTTATCTCTCTGTTGGTAGACTACGTATCAATACATAATGTGAATGTTACTACATTTTTATTGAAGAACTGCAGAATTTTCCTTTCTGATGGTCAGCAGCTTACTAATCAATACGGATGTTACGTCTATACTAGTACTGACCTGCCCTCCCCACGTGTAACTCAATCTGCATAAGCACATTTATCTATGACTCAGATGTTGGAAAACCATAACCTATTGAATTACTTCTGGGATTGATTTTAAAAATTTATCTTATATGAAAAATTAAATTTGGGTCTTCCAGTGCTTGAGCAGAGTATTGCTTTTGGAAGACATTATTCTTGAAACTTGTAATTCATATTACTTTGTTTGTATCTCACTAAACATAAATAAATTTGAGATAAAAATCCATTAGTCAATCTGGCAGACATATGAGCTGGGTTATAGAGTGCTTGCAATGCCTAAAGCAGTGGTGTAGGTGTCAATGGGGGATAAAGGAAGGAAAAAGAGGCACAGGTTTGTTTATCTCACGTCGCAAAGTAAATGCAGAAGTGCCTCATCAATCATTCTTTTTTTTTTTACAGCTAGATTAATATTTTGCCTTTAAAACTTGAGATACTTTTGTTTTCTGTTGACTTTCCACTATAAGGGTGAATCTAACACCACCTTTAAATCCCTTCCACCTATTCTTTAAAGTAGCTTGAGATCCATGAAAGGAACAATAAATGTCTTATGGATGCCATTTTAAAAGAGTCCATTTGTGAATTAGTTTGTAAAGCAATTTTTTGTATTAATGTTCCCTTATTCTTTTATCTGTTTAAAAAGTATATATCAGATTGTCTTAATGGATACATGTCTACATTCTAAATCATTTTAGGCCATATAAGTTTAATTAGGAATTAAGTAGATTGTTGTAAAAAAAATAGTTTTATCCTTGCTAGATAATAAACTTCTTGACGGCAAATAGAGTATCTTTGGTTTTAATCTTATAGCTTCTTGCACTCGTGGTTACACATAAAAGGTGTCCCCAGGGTGTATGGAGAGGGGCCCCAGGGAGAGAAGGGAGAGAAGGCCTAGAGCACCCCTTTAATTTTAAAGGTTCTTACCACAAGTGCCTGCTTCTGTGTTCTACACAGAGTAATAAACAAGCTCTGTTATACATTAATTTAAATCTTTGTCTAACAGCATTTTTAAAGTGTCCAAAAACAAAAAAGATGAAAACGTTTCCATTTGCAGCTCAAGCTCTTGTAACTCTATGAAAAGGATAACATTTTCTAAGAAGTTGCATGAAAACGACATTATACTTACACCAGTCTAAAGGTTAATATTGCATATTGTTTTCAATTAGGAATACAATAGATATGGCTGGTGGGTAGGAGAAATGAAGGGAGCCATTGGCTTGGTGCCTAAAGCCTACGTAATGGAGATGTATGATATTTGAGAGTCCTGGGTAAGTACATTTTAATCCAGTATTCTGTAATAGCTCATATGTTCTCTTGGTCTCTTTTATGAGTCTTTGCATTTTTAAAGTCTTTTTAGTTTTCTAATAATACAGAGATGGTACCCTCAATTTTTTTGTTATGTTGATTTGTAATTTTTAAAATAACTTCACAAAATTTACTTTGAAAATGAATAGATTAAAGTTCCTTTGATACTAATCAGCTATTTCCCCAAACATCCTCTTATTTAGTAAAATGTCAGTTTTATGGCCTTTCTGAGAAACTGAATTGAAAAATGTGTAAACATTCATTTTTTTGCAAAAAAATGTAATTTATTTCTAAGCAAGAAAAATCAACATTTCAACTGAAGAAAAAAATTAAAATACAACTTTCCCTTTCTGCTTGCAGAGAAAGAAGAGACTTCTGCTTGTCTGCAAATGCTTTGGATTTAGAAGCCTCGAGAAAGTATGATTGAGAGCTATAGCCCTTCTTTGTTTTGTTGAACATCCCTGTCTTTGACTGTTATTTTATATAGTCATTCATTACAGTATTCCTCTGAAGTGAAATTAAATGAGGGGTATTATTGTAAATTAGATGCAAGCAGTAAAGTTTTACCTGTTGCTGTTTTGCAAAGAAATAATTACAGTTTTTATTCATCCATTTAATGATTTGTATGAAGAATTCATTACTATTTTATGCAGACCGTGTAGTCACTGCTACTTCCAGTATGAGTTGTAATTTCTCTTAATCATTGAACATCAGTTATTTTCTAGAGTATAATATATAATTTCATAGAATATTACTTGAATATATCATGGAGGGCTTAGGTAGATGCAAAAAAGTGTGTATATACTAAAGCCTTGTAGGTCGTTTATCTTACTGTTTATTTTTCACACAATAATATGGTTTCATAAAAGAAGTTTTACAAAGTGGCAGTTTACTTCCTGTTAAATACAGCCTTGAGAAAGAAAAAAAATGTTAGAATTATAAATGGTTGTGTGCTGTCACCTGCAGCACAAGTACAAACTAGAACCAGGTTTATGCAAAGCACTTTACGCATAGCAGATATCCTGGTTTGATAATGGACATACTGATGTTTTCTATTATACTTTTATTTAAACTTAATGAAATAAAAGATTCATGAGAAACCTCATCTACCACTAATATAATGAAATAAACAACCTCAATATGTCCTCAAAATAATGTGGCGTGACTAAGAATTCTCTTATCCTGCCTTACTGCCATGCTAGTGAAGTCCCACAGTAAACATCAGAACTCTGGACTTGAGTCTTTTCTGCACTTCTTAAAGCACTGACAAGAAAAGGAAGGCTCAGAGAGCCAAGTGTAGAAGCCTCAGGATAACATGTACCAACAGGTGGATGGAAGGGGATCGTGTGCCTCTGGTGTCTTGAGTTATACTCAGTGCTGTGTGAGCAGTAGTTGCAGAATCAAATCATTAAGGTATATTTGAAATAGGAATTTAAAATGCTTTTGAAGTACCAGTATGACCTTAGTATATATCAAAATGCATTTAATGACTGGATAATTATTTGGAATAGATATAATCCAATATTGAATCATTACTTAGCAGGTAGTATCTTTGTGAACTTTTCAGATCTTTGCTTTATAAGGTAAAAATCCTAACCATGCAAATGAACTGATAGCATTTTTAAACATCCATTATTTAAAACTATTTAAAAACAATATTAGAGTGTTTACTTTACAGTTATCCCCTAATACCATGATCATTCATTTTCAAATGTTAAAAAAGAAAAAACACAAACCTTAATTTTTGGAACTGTGAGTAAGCACAAGTTTACATATGGACACAAAAAGTTAAAGTTTTCAGAAATTACATTTGTGTGGTCATTATCATTTTCCTAACATAGTGCCAGTGAACTAGATTGAAGTTATCGTGACAAAAATTAAACTACTAGAATTGAACTTTGGGGATTGGTTTTTAAAGCCTGAAAAGTTGAAAAGCAAGAGCCTTCATTCCCTAATGCTAGGCTTGTGGAGTCCCACTTCCTGAAGTGAAGTCTTTAGTACTTGACCAGTAGATGGCAGCAGCTTGTCATTGCATAGGGAACACTTGTCAACCCCTCCCCCACTCAGGGACAAATTCAGGAGTTTAGGCGATTTCTGCCTCTTTTTACAGTTAATCCAGGAGAGGGAGTCCTCTGCCAACTGATGACCAACAATTGCAAGCCAGATAGTGTCTGGTGACAATACAAAATATGGTGTTGCTTCTCTCCAGGGCTCTCCTGGCCTTTGTTCTTTTTTAACTTGCATATAGGTGGGAGATATCAGAAAGGAAACAAGATTTAAAATTGGAGTGATGAGAAAAGTAATCATTACTTTCAATTCATAGCTATTCTACGTTCATTTGATGAAATAATTTGTATACAACCAGGGAGAAAGTTTTCTTTACACCCATGACAATATATCACATACTCTTCAAGATCATAATAATATCATTAATGTGAATTTAAATAACATGGCTTGTTAGAAAATATGCTAATTGTTATGTTCTCATTATGTTTGCTTAGCTTTTATTTGTTTTTCTATGAATAGTTAGAGAGCTAATTTTTTCAAAGGTGATTGTAAGTCATATTTTATATAGCATTTTGCTTGATTATTTGCTCTGTACTGAATTTGTACTCTATTGCCATTAGATCTTACAATAATGTTCCACTCTGCAAATTTTTAAGGTTCAAATAAAGTTTAATTGTTTGCAAACTGTTATGATGCTAATAATTCAACAGCCTGCTGTGTTACTAATGAAATTACTTTGTTATGATTAATTTGGAAAATAGTGTGTTGATTGTAGTAATTAAGCACAACAAGGTGAAGTAAATGATTCTAATGCCATCTGGCCTCCAAACTGAATGAAGAAATGAAATAGGGCTGTCATCTGAATTTATTCAAAGAAGTAAGGATAATACAAATGACTTTCATTGCCATAGGATTTACACGTAACCACAGCTCACTCCGTTCTGTTTTTGCCACTTTGCTGTGTATGACACTTTCTTATATAAAAAGGAATATTGTTTAGTGCAGCAATTGTTCTGAATACTTTAAGCTGATTATTTTTACCATGATTTAATTACCAATAATTACACAAAGTATTACAAAATCATAGAAAAATCGCTTTTCAGCCATCTGCAGGTGAAATTATACATGTGGGTTTTTGTTTGTTGGGGTATCTTGCTGTTATACAAACACTGAAGATGATGGTCTTTCACAAAGAGTACAGCTTCCATTCACTTGTTCCTAAAGTGTTAGCAGTCAAGGCTCTCGTGGTTGATTTCTACTTTTCCTATAGTTTCTCTAACCTATTGCTACTCACTTCATAGACTCTGGCACCATCTGGTACCATGATTAAAACCAAAAGTGAGTTACATATTGTAGATTCAGATTTGCAGTTCAGCCACCAGAATGAAACTGACCTTAATAAATGTGTGGTTTGTTTGAACTTCATGAGTGATTCCAAGCGAAGCAGTGTGAAAATTTTAAAATCAAATGAAGTTCTTCCAAATGCCAGATGATAAGGAAGCTGTTTATATTTCAGTTGTGGAGATTAAAACATGATCAAGCCATAGAAAATGCAGCTTCCCTCCGAAGTTGAAGGAATATAGTTAATTTTATGTACACACACATATCTCATAAAAACATTGTGAAACATGGCCTATTCTGTCAGTAAAATCCTGATTATGCAAAAATATAGGCAAACAGATAAATTATATATTGTTTATCTTTCTATAAATTTTGTACTCAGATGCACAGCAGTTTGTTTTCTGGACTAGGAACAAGGCATTTCTGGACAGCCTCTGCTTTATCCATTTATCATCACCTACTCCCTTATGGTTGAGTTCTTTCAGAATATCTAACAGAATCCCTGATACCATAGTATTTTGCCATGATGAGATAAATACTTATAAAATTGTGACATTTTGTTAATGCTGTTTGAGGAGCTGTTTTCTTCTTTCTACCAGTTGACTCTTGTTACTTGGACACATCCATATGATTTAGTGCCAGCACAGTACAAAGTATATGGTGTGCATCCAGTAAATATTGGTTAATGGGTTTGTCACCCCCCACAATAGCTCAAGACCCAAGACTTAAGAAAGAGTTTGGCCTCTATACCTGGTAGAGAAAATCCCTTTATGCAGTAAGTATCTGATTTCAGACTTAAGAATGTTATGTGAGTCAAAAACTCAGTTCCTTTTACCTGGTCTTTAAAAGCAAGTCTCTGTACCAAGTTCCATCAAAAGTGGATTGAATTTGTTCATAAAAGAATAGAGTGATCGTGAATAACTAGAAAGTCAAGTCTTTAGACAGGTCACCCCTTTCTGGTACTCAGCACACTGATTTTCAAATAAGGGGCACAGGCAACCCAGGCAGCTGGGATCTAGTTGCACTTTCCAGAACATTTCAAGCCACTGCTGCCTGTGTTGCCTTGGGAGATGCCAAGAGGGCCTCTACTCCTCTTGCATTCTACTACTGGCGTAGGGTGAATCACAAAGGAATTTCTAGAAGTGGGAAGTTGCACAGTTGTTGCTAGAACTAACCTTAATTAATTTTTGTCCTTTAAAAAAAACCTTTTGCTTTCTGTTTCTTTTAAATCATATGATTACATTAACTTGAATGCTTTACATCCAATCCCCAAGATGAAAGAAATCACAAAAGTAGAACGTAACCTTGGTCTACCCCTGCTTTCCTTCGGGCTGTGCTAGTGGGAAGGGGCTGAAGGTTGAAGAGTCAGGACACTTGTGAATATGCGAAGGTGGGAAATAGAAATTGCTCCCAAAACTTTCTTTTGAGTGCTTTTCCTAATGTTAGAACTTTGGAAGATGTTTTCCTAGGTTTCTCTTCTTTTTATTTTTATGGGGTTTTTTTATTATCCATTACTCAGAGAGTGTAGCACTTGTCTGTTTTCTGTTTATTGGCCTGGGCTTTGTAATATAGAAATGTAACTCCTGTTAGAGTGAAAACAGGTGCCATGTGAAGCTTAAACAGCAGTTTGAGGGAAATGTCACACAGGTACTTTCAAAGGAGGGAAAGTAATGACACGAGTGTGAGCCTGTTATGAACAAATACCACAGAGGACAGAGTTCCCCCAGATGAGCAGATTCCCGTACTCTCCCCTCACAGTCCCCATGCACTGGAGAAGACCTCTACCAGAGGTGATGATGAATGACATTTAACTCTCGCGATCACAATAGCCAGCACTCCCTGGATGCTTGCTGTCTGTCCTTGTTGTGTGCTTTTCGATCAGTCCTCACGACAACCTAGGAGGCAGTTGTGTTATTCCCATTTTCCTGATTAGGAAACTGAGGGTAAGTAATTTGTGCCAAGGTCCCAGCAGAAAGTTACCTGCCAGTCTCCTACCTGCCGCCTGTCTCCACTGAATTCACCACCACTGTGCTGTGTTGTGCTGGGATGAATTTCACACCATCACTTCATTTTCTACTTTGCAAAGGATCGGTACTCAACAGGTGCTAATTGACCACTGATGAGGACAGAGTCCCATAAAACAGGCTGGAGCATGTGGAGAGCCTCTTCCAATGAGGGGCAGTTGGATAGCTGAACTTGGCTTGTTTCTTGGTTAAAGTGCACCACAGGGACCACATCAGATCCAAAGCAGCTGATTCAGTGAGGAATAAGCTCCTGTTCAGGAACACTCACAGCCCAGGTAGCAGAGAGCCAGGTGAGGGTGCCAGTCCAAGGGAATCCTGTTGTAACGACTTTTTCCTACCCCATGCCACCTCAAAAGGGAAGCCAATGTAAGCTAATGAGCCGGGGAAGCCAGGGAAGAATCCTAAGCCCACCACTTCTGTCTCTAACACTTATTTTGGGGAATTGATTTAATTAATGGGCTTTTAAGAAAAAAATCAGTTTAAATAGTATTAGCAAACTATTCAACCCTTTATAATCAGTGAACTAACTTCCTTATAAAGATGTGTTTAATTCTGGAACCAAATGATGACAATGTATGATATACTTCTTTACTTGTGGAGATAGGAATTTGTGTAGGAAGTTTTATTGGACTATCTGGTACTTAAGCACTGGGTATTAACTTAAAGTGAGGTCTTATTCCTTAGGTCCCCATGTAGTACCTTGTACAGGACTCCATCAAGAGTTTTGTTTCATGAACAAATACTTTATTTTCATTTATTGATTTATTTTTGTACCTCAGTGATTGGAGGCTGGTGGGGAAGGGAGAGGACAGTGTAGGAGATAAGGCAGGACCACCATTCACCATAGGGTTCTGGAACTGAGCCAGAGGATGGGGTAAAATTGAGCCCTCTTGTGGTCTAAAATGCACCCAAAAGTATTGGCTGTCTTAATAGCCCAAGAGAAATGCATGTGCCAGTGTTCAATTTCCAAGGGTTATTTCCTTTTGAATAGTTCTTTGGAATGTTAGCACAACACCATGCTTCTAAAGAAGGAGTTAATGACTGCATCGTCCCGATCCCCAGCTGCCCACCTGGTAGATCTGATAGGTATAAAATGACTGTCCCATGCAGATGGGTACACTACTAGTCCCTAATTCCAGGTCAAGCACTGGTGGCCTGTAGAGTCTCTGTCACTCCTTGTCCTTGCTGCACTTCAGTACTGCTCAGCTCTCCCAAGGAGCTGAGTCACTTGAGGCAACAGGCATTACAATCCCTGTGGCTCCCCCGTGCCCTCTGCTTTCTGTAAAGGCAGCAAAAGCAAGGTATGTAACTGTTTATCCTGTTAACCTGCATCCTGAGCAGCAGAAGCGAAATGCACCGTGAGCGGCTGCTGTCATGAATCTGCGGCAGTGCTTCAGTTGGTCCGCGTGTTTGGTTTATTCAGTATTACATCTCTGCGTTTGCTATTTCTCTTCCTATCTAATTAAATGATTCCATTTTGAATAATTACATTTAAGTGCCAACAGTATGCAAGGGGCATTTCAAATATAGGATTTGACACAGTCTTTCCCAAGTAGATCCATAATCTAAATAAAACAGACAGGAGGTAAACACAGGAAAGATCAGAACAGCCTCAGGTGGCCTTTCCTTTATGTGCTTCTAGCCGGTTGAGCCACTAGCAGTAGCCAAAGACATGAAGGATTCTCTGATTTTGTTACTTCTGAACGGACAGGATTATCTAGGCAACAAACAGGAATTTTTTTTTTTTTGTCTCTTGCACACATATATGTATTCGCACATATATATTTAAAAATATACTGGGGAAGGGGAGAAGCTGCCAAGGTTTCAGTATTGGTTCAGATGGAAAGATTGGTTTTTAAATCAAGATTTGCGAAATTCCTGTAGCTACTGGATTAAGTATGAAGGGAGCAGAGAGCTCTGTGTAAATAATGTGAAAAAATCTTTTACAGGAGTTGCTGCCAATTATGAGCAAGCACATTCTGGAAGCTTCAAGTGACCCCCTACCTCTTTAGGAATGAGGACTTGTCCTCGGTGGGGGACAGGGCTGTGCCAGTGCAGTTGGCTCGCAGAGTAAGTAGTAGGAAGAACACAGGAGCTGGCATCCCCCGAAATTCCAATTCCATTCCCTAATGTGTTGTGCCCTAGACTAAGCTTCCACCCCACAAGGACGCCAACAGCACCTGCTCTCCTCCCTCACACGGTTCAAGTAGGCTCAAGTGAGATTATATTTGGTGGGGCTTGAAAAATCCATGGCAGTGTCAAACACGACTTTACTGTATTTGAAGATAGGCGAACTGAAACCAAACAATAGTCAAAATCTCTCTTTGCCAGCAAGAGCAAGCATGGAAGAAAAATTTGGATGCTCAGTTTTGGCTGCAATATGTCTTGGAATAATGTTCACGATCTGTTGATTTTGTTGTTATTTTGTAATAAGAATTGATCCTAGGGAAGTTTGGGGCTCTTCTATGATCCTAAATGCATTTTTGTATGAAGCCATTGGCTTCTAAACTATGGTCAATTTATGTTAATGGAAATTTCAATAACAGAAATGTTACTTCTGTGTGCCTATAAAATTTTTGAACTTTTCTGTAATAATAACCTTTAGATATAGGTTGTTTGCAGTTGGTTGGACCTGGCAGAGAATTCTTAATGTTTTTTTTTTTAACAGATAACCAGAAGGAAAATTTTTGTATATGTTTCCTTTATCCAATATCTACTCCCTTCATGAACTTTTCTTCCTGATGGGTATCTATGTATTTGTGTATGTGCACCCTTCCTAGTTAAAAAATTTTTTCAGATGCATGTCTGCGAATGAGACGACTTTATTTGATAGAATGAGCCATGTAATGTAGCACTAATCTTGGTTTGTAGTTTATGAAAATATGGGACTAGAAATAAGGGCAAACCAGAACCTCATTACATGTAACCTTAATGCATTAATGTTATAACTTTAGGCAAAGCTAATAAAAAATGCAAAGGACTCTTAAATAATTTAAATTATCTAAAAAATTGAGCATATTCCTTCAAATAATAATGGCTTTCATGATCTGATTTTTTAAAATTCGTTTCTCATGTCTTGAATTACTTAGAAGTATAGATATCAAAGTAAGTTTGAGTTTATTTAAGATTATTAGATATATTTGTAATCAGGCAGTTGTGGAAGATTCCATATTTTGGCTTCACAGTTGTAATCTACAGTGTTATGCAGTACATAATTCCAGAAACATATCTGATAATGTCATTTTAGTATAGAGTTAATTTTAGCACTTCTCTTTAATGCTCCACAACTTGATTCCTTGATTATTTTGAAGCATTAATCAATTCTCTCCACTTGAAAATATAGGCATTTTGGGTACCTGTTATTTTTTGCTTCCTAAAAATGAAAGCGTTTCTTATCATCTTAATCTTAACTGACTTAAACTGGGGAGCTCTCATTTTCATCATGTATTTTCATTATGCTCTTTACATTCTCTTTGGTAAAGAAAAAGAGTGGAAATACAGTGAAGTGAGGCAACTGTGATTAAAGAAAAGATCGGTCTGTTTTTAAAACTTTTTTCCTGTTCCTAAATGATTACAGAGGAGAATTGTGCGTTCTGAACACAGCATCTTCTGCTTCCCCTGGTGTGTAGTTCATAGCAATAAATACCCTATATTGATTACTACTTAATTCTAATGGAAGTATACGAAGGCTGGAAACATAATATAGCTTAGCATTTAGTACCTTAATTTTTAAACAGTTTCTAAATTTTAAAAATTGATATAATTGCTCTGAATGTGCTTCTGTTATTGAATCCATTTCACGCTCTAAAATTATTCTCATTTTATATCTTTCCTAAAGATTATTTTGCTCCCAATATATTTTTTTTCTGGCACTTCATTGGTATTTTTGGATAACTGAAAATTTGTCATTTCCATTTTAGCTCAGTTTGGAAACACAAAAACCATCTCAGAGCAACACATTTCCAGAATAATATAGACACACAAAAAATAAATAGAAGAGAGCCATGTGGAGATTTTAAATTTAGTCAGATTATTCAAGTGTACAACTTCTATCCATTAATCTGTTTCGAGGCTGCTTAAGAGAAATACTTCTCTCTAAACAAGGTTTTTCTCTTTCAAAACACATTGAGAAGCCTCTCATCTGAAATACATACTGTGGACTTCGTTTTTCGTCTTGGTTTTTGAAGAAAAGAGTGAAGCAAGAGCTACCCTAATACTCGGTTGTAATTTATTCTTCGTCAAAAACAGATTTCCATTTACACACTTGGTATTAAAAGCTAGTTATAGTCATTAGAGGTGGTCTTTCTAATGCTGTGTCTTAAGATATTCAATGCGAGATTTATTTTCAAGCCATTTTGAGGCCACGAGGGAAGTTGTTTTCCTTCTGAAGGAAATTCCATATTTTGCTTCATTATTTGTTGTATTTTAAAAAATATAAAACGGAGGAGAGAATGGGAGCAGTTTTTTTGAATCCTAATACCGTATGTCTTCTTAATGAACCGCTGCAGTGCCCAGAAAACAGCTCCCTGCAAATAAACACGCTGCAAGTGATTTAGCCACAATGTCCAGCCTGTGTAAACATCTAATTATTACAATAAAATTGTCAATAAATTTACATTACTGCTCCCCTTTCAAACGTTAACCAACTTTTTCTTTGCTTGATAAAAGGGCATAAATTGTATTTTTATGTGTTGGTGTTTTTCTTGCTGCATTCTAGACAAAAGACCTCAAGCCTTAATGCCCTGAGTTACTCCTGGATGAAGAAAACTCCTACAGTTGTTTATTAACGTAATGTGCTGTGCTTCCTTTCATAGTGAGATGGACACAGACCCTTCACAAGCTGATCTTTAGTCACGGCGTTTTTGCAAAAAGCCATAAAGCCAGTGTTACAGTCACTGCAGCTTTAAGAGCGAGACAAAGAATTAAGGTCCCTTATAATCCACTATTAGGATGGGAGTTTAAGTTAAATGAGAAGCAAAAGATAAAAACGGCAAAATGCAGTAATTTCCTTTAGCAAAGATTATGTCCAGTTTTTGGAATTATGATATCATGTTGAACATAATTGTGGAATAAGCCCCCCCACGTATTTCTTATATAACTGGTACATTAACATTAGAAAAGCAGAGCAATATTGAATTCTAATGAGGTCTGGCCTATATGCTCTGCTAGGAGAAGAATGAGGAGAATTCATTTGTATTCTACAAAGCGCTCGGAAATCCACGCGCATCCCTGTGGCTTAGCGCGTGGTGCTGCTCATCTGTTCCTCCTTGGAGGGGGGATTCATGGCTTTGAACAGCATCTGAGCTGGGGAAAATAGTTAACCACTTTCCTGCTAGCGGTGGCTTCCTAATGGCTATTTAATCTGGTTGTTCTACATAGGCATTGGCTTTACCTGTTCCCTTCAAGGGTCTTAAAAATCGAGATGCCTGCGTTAGAGACAGTGCACCTCTTAGGAGCCAAACAAAGAAAACACAGTGAAATTCAGGAGGGTAAATGTGATTTCACCGTCCTCAGTAAACATGTCGGTTTTAAGTAAACAATGAGATGACAGTGAGGTATTTGTTCATTAAAAAAAAAACCTGAAAAAGGCTCCATTTGATCTGATATTGACGGTTCAGGAAAAACTGCATTCATTTGTGAGTCTTGCTGACATTCTGAGAAAACAGCCCATTTTGGAAAGTTATATTTAGCAAAACCAAGGAATGAAAGATTTTAGCAAATTGCCACGTAAAATGATCTGCACAAAAAGGCATCGGGGAAGTGAGCTCAGGCCTGTGCCAAACAGATGGCACCCCCTGCTGTGTTTTTGATTGAAAAAGAAAGGTAACATTTGCAGCCACGTCAAAGAGACAGTGATCAGCTAAACAAATTGGTCTCCGAAGTACCCCATCGCTGGAGCAAGCCCCGCTGCAGGGTACAGGCGAGGCTGTATTTCAAAATAATGCTATGCTTGCGTCTTTCCTAAGTGAGGGGATATGTCCCCTTTCCATGCGGCAATGGGAAGATGAGGTCTTTGTTGAAAATCGGCTTCGGTATTATCTGCAGAATAAGCAATAGAACTCAGTAAGTAGTACGAGTGCCTGTTTTCTCTGATCACCACCAAATGCCGACAATAATATTTCAGAAGACCCAGCAGCTTTTTATGTGCTGTTCACTTTCCAGTTTAAGGTCTCCCGAGCTTACAGAGAAGGAAGTGATATGTGCCTTACACACACACACACACACACACACACACACAGCACCACCAAATCATCACAAAGGCACA
>PVKS010011772.1:0-55655 GCA_004027875.1 Aplodontia rufa | reverse complement strand
TCCATGAGAAGTCCAATTAACATGGAGGTTAAGTAGGGGGAAACATGGAACCATGGGGAACCCAAGAGGGGAAACCATGAAATGGCATCAGCCTTGGCTTGCTCTGTGATTATGCATTTGTTCTTGGTTGTTTGATAATGATTCCCTCCTAATTGTAAGACTATCTTTAAAGAAAAAAAATTGGAAATAAGCTACCTGACCATCAACAAAGGATTGATGAAATAAATGATACAGTCATACGAAAATAAAAACAAAATAAAAAACTGCTGAGGTTCTTGTTTCAGTCAGTGATCACATTCTTCCTTGGTACTTCCAGAGGGCTGCTTGGACATCAGAGAGCAGTATAGAGTGGTATTTTCAGGCTCAACTCTCCCAGCAAGGAGGGCCTTCACCAGAGTAGGAAAAGAAAGGGAGACTATAATCTAACCTGCAAATGCGCAGGGTGGGCATGTAATTGAGACCCAGCTCCTGTCTTCTTAGCTTATTAACTTTACAAACATATAATGCTTGCTATGTGCCAGGCATATTTGAGGCACTATATAATATATTCACTTTTCACAGCAATCCCACGAGGCAAGTTCCTTAACCCATTTCACCAATGAGCAATCTGTGACACGGAGATACGAAGCAACTCAGCTGCAGACTCATAATAATTGTTAGAATCCAGATCTGAGCCCAGGAAGTTTGAACTACTATACTGTGTCACTCTTTATTATGATTTCCAGTCTAAGACTTTGGTACCCATACAAAAAGTAAGATCAGACCGATTCATTTATAAAGTTTCACCCACTTCAGATTCTCAAACTTGTGTAATTCAAAGGAATCAGTAAGTGGTTAGGATATAGGCTGTGAGTTTTCAGTGGGCTGTTAAATATACTTTGGTATGAGACCAGAATCTAGTATTAGTTTCCACCATGCTGACAGTAAATTGAGTGGATCTGTGACCCATTTCAGGGCCCCAGACCTTCATGTGGGGTACAAACAGAGTGTACACCAGTTTGCAAACTCTAACTGGTTAGGTTGTGAAATCAGTGCTCAATCTAAGCAAGGAAAGGTGAGAAGGGTAAGTAATAGCCAAGAGTTGGGCTGCAGGGTGCAATGATTCAGTGTGGTAAGAATGGGAGGAAAGCCTTGGCCCTGAGCACTGGACATGGGATAAGCCCAGGGCCTTCAGATTCCTTAGCAAGGAGGATGAGGCAGATTTTTAGTTGGTAGGAGTGGAGTTACTAGAGTTGAAGAAAGATAACCTTTCTTGTGGCTGAATGATGTTATAATCTCGAATTTCCTACTTTGCTTAATCATTCAATAAGATAAGGCCACATTCTCATTATGGATTCCCTGATGGGAAGGCAGCAGATATAAAGGAATGAACACTGGCTTGGTGTTAGAATATCTAGGTTCTAACCCTGGATTTGCTTCTAACAAGGAGAGTGGCATTATACTAGCCATCTCTCTCCTTGGCCTCAGTTTGTCTATAATGACAGTGACTTTTTATTGAGTACTTTCCATGCCAGGTTTTGTTCTCAGGACTTGACGTGTATTACCTTATCTAATTTTTTTACAATTTCATCGACACTATAATTATAGCTGTAACTCAGATGAAAGAAACATGGCTCAGAGAGGTTAAGTAACTTACGCAGGTGGAGCTAGAAATTTGTCCCAAAGAGTCTATCTGCCATGCTCAGAGACAGTACAGTACAGTGCATTTATCTTTATATAGAGAGAGTTGGGCTCTCTAAATGTAAAAAGTACAATAGAGTTTCCTCAGTTCTGACATTCTACACTTCTGCTTAGGATATTTGTGCCAAAGATGGTCTTTCCAGGAGCAACAAGTGGCTTTACTAAGCAACTACTCTGGATCGAGCCAATGCTTTGTCTTGCATTTTTTTTCAATGAAGCATGATGGTTCTGTCAACTCCTCCAGATGGTTAGCTCTGGGACTGAAGGCCTCCACCATTGTGTTCCTAGTGATATGCACCACAGGTCCTCAGTGAACATTTCTTGAGTGAATGTATGGAAGAATGATTGAACCCAGTGAAGCAAAAGAAGTGATGGGAAATATAGAGAAGCAGAACAGAATGAGCTCAGTGGAATGTCCAGAGCCCTGGTCCAGCCTGGAAGCTGTAGAACTTCACTAAGAGTCAAGGTTTTGGCTTTCAGTTGAAAATCTGTAATATAGCACATGATCACCTTGTAACAAATAAGACATGTTTTGGTCTCTCCATTAAGAGTTCACTTTTGAAAATGTCTGCTGAAGGCTGCCCTCCAAAGTCTGTTTGCTGCAGAAGAGCTTTGAAATCTGAGCCCAGCATCATCAACTCAGGGAGGCTTCAGCAACCTAGAGAGGCTTCCTCCTCCATCCACTTGGGGATTGGACTAAGCGCCACACCTGTTATGACCCACTGGAACTTTCCTTCCTTCATAAGGAGTGTGTCAAGCTCCAGTCCTTTTTGAAATGCTGCCAATCAAAGTTTACCTGTTCCATGTCCTATGTACCTAGGATCCTGTTCTCAACCAGTGAAATTTATCATTAGCTATTCTGATGACTACACCAGAAGGTATGTTCTCAGGTATTCATTTACTTTGTCCTGGTAAAATAGTCACATTTTATCATGTCCTTAAAGACATCATTAATGATGGGACTTCTTTTGTTTTTGTTTTTTTAAAGAGAGAGGAACAGTAAGAGAGAGAGAGGAAGAGAGAGAAAGAGAGAGAGAGAATCAATTTTTGTTTAGTCTTTCACATGGCCTTTGTTGCTCTGAGATTTCATTGTTTCCGTGGGGCTGGAGTTTGAACTCGTATCCTCGAGCATGCCAGGCAAGCGCCGTAACCACTGAGCCACAACTCCAGCCGCAGTCTTCCATTTTTTTAAGGACCCTTATGTTCCTGTGCTTTTAATGTGAAGGTCTGTAGATCTTTCTTGCCATGTTTAACCAAAAATAAGATCAAGCTAGCAGGAGAGGCAAAGGGTTGAGGATGCATGGTGAGAACAATAAAGGGCACTGAGCTTAGACCTGGAAGCTGAAGACCTGAGTGGACCACTTGCTGTGGATGTCATTTTGCCAAGTTACCTGGTCCTTCCATTTAACAAAATTAAGAATAGTTTATGCCTTATCTTCCTCTTGTGCCCCTTATAAGACTAAATGAGGCAATGCCAGATAAAAGTATTCTGTAAAAACTGAAACATTTTCTAAGTATTAAGTGTTACTGGTTTTTTTTCCTCCTTAAATTATACACACATTCAGACAAAATCCTCAAAAGGCTATGCACTGCATTTTCCAATGCACTCAGATTTCCCTGTCACCTCTGTGCCTCCTGGATGAGGAGAACTGGCATTTGTGGAATCCAAGATTAATGTCCAGGGAGGGTTGGCTAAGCATGGGCCCACATGGCAGAGCTAAAAATACTCTTAACCTCAGTGGGAGCATCTCAGTCCCCAAAGGGGGTGGACCTGGGGGACAGAGGGTATATGAGGGGAATGACCTCCATCAGCTGGGGTTAGAAGAGGCTGCCACCAGAGCCTCCTTTCCAAGTGCCAGTTAGAGCAGTGGCTGATTACTCTCTGTCTTCTGTGCATTGCAGAGGCAGGTGGGGAGGGAGGGGCTGACCTGAACCTTTTGTACTTTGCTGTTGGAGTGAAGCCTGCACCTCATCGCTCTTCCTCATGGCCAGGCCTCTTAGGAATTTTTCCAGCCTGTCAGTGGAGCTGATAGACACAGAGTCAGAAGGAGGTTAGAAGGAGGTAATCCTAGGATCTTGATTTGGAGTTGATTATAGAGGCTGACTTTAACCCAGGGAAGCAGAATCCATCAAAAGCCTGGGCTTATTTCTGGAAAGGGAGAGAGGAGAGGCTATCTTCCTATCTTAAAGCACATTGATTTGCAAGAGCCCCAGACTCTTGCTACTAAATATTTGGTCCATGGATCAGTGGCATCGACATCAACTAGGAACTTATTAGAAATGCAGGATTTCAGGTGCCATCCTAGACCTCTAATTCAGAACCTGAATTTAAATGGGTCCAGTATGGATTCACGTGAGCATTAATGTTTCAGAAATGCTTTTTAGAAACCCTCTGGAGTCCCTGAGAGGGTCACCAATGGGTAGACTCCAGTGGCATATGTGGGGTGTTATAAATGATTAGATTTGAAAAATGGCTCCAATTGCATTTAGAAAAAGAGTAAAAATCCAAACCAAATGGTCTTTTCCTTTCTCTTGTAGAGGAAGAAATTCTGTTGTAGTCAGTGTCCTGTCTCTCCTGGGGCCAGGTGCCACACTGCGCGTCCCTGCCTATTCCTTCTTGACAATCTGAGCTATGAGTCCTTATTGTCAGGCACAAGTCTTGTGCAGGAAGGGGGCTGCTCTGTCAACAAAGGGCCATGTTAAGAGATTAGTGGGACATTGGCTTGTTCCCAAGCCCCGCCATTCCCAGCTCTGAAGATCCAGCCTTGACAGTGCTACCTGGAGAGATGCTGATGATACAAAAGGAGCCTGTCACGACCTGTGAGTTTAGGACTCCGCTCAATTCTCTGAGCAGGGCGGGCAGAAGGGTGGGGAGCTTCCTCCTCCGTAGGTGGAATTATGCAGAGAGCTTAGTGTTTGTTGTATGAGGAACATCCTGGCAGGATCGGAAGGAGCGCCAGGAGCTGAGAAGAGATAAGCCTGCTTCCAGCTGGGATCTGGGCACAGCCCCGTGGCAGCAGGTTTTCAGGATTTCCAGAGGGAGTGCTTGGCGGGCAGCAGTCTTTTCAGAGCCTCAGTTTGCTGCCATTATAAATAACTGTGATTTGCATTCCCTTTGCATCCCACCATCAAATCCCCAGGCCCAAGTTCCCTTGGAGGCAACATTCATGGCTTCCCTTCTACAGAAGGGGAAAATGAAGCTCTGAGAAGCCATGCAAGGGTGCCACCTACATCTGGGATGAACTAGGACTGGAAAACTCTGAGAAGAATCAAGTGTCTGAGCACAGCTTCAGAAATCTCCAAACGCTGGCACCAAACTCTTTCTGGCCTGAACTCCAAGATCTTCTCCCCCTGCATCTTACTCCACCCAGACCATCCTGCCCTGCCTGACTGCCTGCCTGGGACACTTTGGACTCTCTCATTGTGTGGATGTACATGTTCCCTTCTCTATTATCCTACATCTACACCTCTAGGTACTCATCTTTGCTTCTCACTTGTGACACAACTGTGCTCCTTTGATTGGAGTTATCTGACAATACTCTCCGCTGCCACCTGTCTCATCTTTAAAACGTTGAAAACAGGGGTATGGTTCAGCCTCTTGAATCCCAGCACAGTGCTGTCCTTGGAAAATTCTTGGACAATGATGAATCAATAGAAGACAAAAATATAAGCTGGTGGAAGCAGCTGAGAGATTCTGCATTTATAGACTCTCATGGGTGAAAGGATAGTGTCATTCAACAGTTCTGGCCCTAGGGAGGGGTAGACAGGCCCATGCTAAAAAGATTTGAAGTAGAAGCTTCAGTTGGTTGTGAAAAATAATCAACAATCATGCTACTTTATTGCTGTGATTAGAGAGGATTTGAGAGGCACAACCTGGCCTCTCCACATACTTGTGTTCTCCAAGTCTTAGTTGTTTTTTAACCTGTAAATATGAGAATACTGAGATAACGAATCTCTTCAAATTATTAATAAAAAAGGAAAAAATGGGCGGTGCCTATCAATATCTACTGAAGGCCTGGCACCTAAAAGCCTTTGATGTGTGTTAGCTAAGCACTCCCAGGAGTCATCATCCTCTCTTCTGTCCTAGAACCAAATAATGCCTGAGGATGGGAGAACTGGAACCTTGTTTCCGGGATATGAATACTCTTGATCTTAGGAGAAGGCTTTCTGGGATTCTAAACACAATGATTTAAAGAAATGGTGTCTGGTCCAGCTCCATGCTAACTCTTTCTTGGTTCTAATTACATAAGTATTCACAGGAGTCAAAGGAGTCTGGCCGCTGGGCCATGGTCTCCACCCTGAAGAATGACAGCTTGGAAAGCCAAGGACGTGGGGTAGAAAGAGGACTGGCATGGGATCCTCAGAACCCGGGTATTTCCTCTGTCTTATCTGCTGATCATTTATCTCCTCTTGGGAGTTGGGCCTCAGGTTCCTTATCTGTCAAATGAGGGTACTGGAGTAATGGTTCCCAAGGTAGGTCATGCTCGTTTATTGTGGAAAACGGGGGCCTCCACAGCCTCTGCTTTCCAGGAACCTCCTTTTCTCTTACTTCTCTCCAAATCCACCTATCCTAGTGAGTGACATTGGAGATGAGTGAGAACAAGCCTGTAACTTAATTCTTTACATGTTGCTTACCTTTTTCTAGCTGTAAAAATAGCTCGGCAAGGTAGGTAGATAAGGTGCATGTCATAATCCCTGTTTTATAAAAGGTAAAACTGAGGCTCAAGGAATGTGGGAGATCCAAAGTTCCGTTGCTCAGCAGAGACAGTGCGTGCTTTTGCTTTCTTTGCTCTGAATATTTTTTCCTTTTTTTTTTTTTCTGCCAGTGATCTCCAGGACTGGTGGTGGTTATGATGCTAGGTTGGTTCCCTGGGTCGAAGTCAAGTCCCTTCTTCCATCCCCTTGGTCTGCCCTTGCCCAGGCTCCAGTCATCTTTGTCCTTCTTGATGTGGTGGAGTGGAGGTCAGGATGAATCCACTAGAGGTCTGGCTCCCTTCTCCCCCTCCGCCACTTCCTCCCCAATCCCGTGCTCAAGTCCTTGTTCAGGTTTCACCTTCTGAGCAAAGCTGCATAAGAGAGCCTGGAGAACTTTGAACTTCTTTTTCTCTGGGGATGCAGGTGAAGAGAGCTGAGGAAGAGACAGTGCCCAGGGGTGACCTAGGCCAAGTGTGACAGTGAGACTTCTGAGCTCCATGGTTGACCTGTTCTGATGGGTTGAAGATAAGTAATTGGGCAGAAAGTCATGAGCCTGGAAGATTAAAAAAAAAAAAATGTCCAAACGGGTGTGGGGCGGGGAAAGGTAAAACGAGGACTGTGACGTATGAGATACTGACCAGAATTAGTCAAGGTGATTTGGAAGCACTTTGGCATCTCTGTTGAAATATTTCTCACGCCCATTTCTTTTTTCCACTTTTACTGCCACCACCCTCTCATTTCTCACCCAGGTGGTTGCAGTGACCTCTTCACTGGTGTCCCTACTCCAGTCTCCTTCTGATCCATTCAGCCTCACGTGGACCTCCGGGCTTCCGTGTGAGCATGCAGCGTGGCAGCCTGGGTGAACTACTCACTCTTCCTGCTCCTGTACTTTTCCAGCTCCAGCCTTTGCGTCTATTCTTCTCGCTCTGCTTCTTCTAGCTCAGCAAATGCAAATCCAACTTTATCCTCTAGGCCCATTTCAAATGACATCTCCCCTGGGGCATCTTTCCTAACCTCCTCCTCCCCCTCCTCCCCAGGGTAGTGACCTCTACCAGCAGAGTATGCGTAATATATGATTGTTTGGTCTCCTCTTTTCGGGCTTTTATTGCCATCTGCCTGGTATCGTGGCTATTTCTGTGTGTGTTTTACCTCCCCAGTTAGAAGGGGATCGTCTGGCATTAGGAAAGCGAACACTCTCAGGTTTGTGTTCTCCGCTGTCTGAAATGCCCTTTAGTTATTTGATGAATTAATAAAGACATAAATAAAGGGGTACTTGTCAGGACAGGAAAGAGGAGAGTTCCAGCATCTGAGCTTCAAATAAGGTTTATCATAAAACCCAAATTAAACTGATTGAGGAACGCAGTTGAGGGAAATGCAAACAAACACATTCAAAGAATTGTGGATCCGCAAGAAAAGAACCCAGCAAGGCAGTGCAACCCAGGGGACCTAGAAAATAGGTAAGAAGGACATGGTGATGTTTGCTTTATGCTTGGTAACAGGAGAAGTCAACAGAAGCTGTAAGAAGCTTCTTGGGGTGGGACCGAATGAATCATAAAGCTTCCATTTAACCCTGAAAAAGCTCTGCGTATCTTCTCCAAAATAGAAATCTAGGAAACAAAAGTGCCCCGCACTCTAGTGGGCCTTAGGAATTAGAAATTCATTCATATTTAGTCTTTGCCTTGAACTAGGCCAGTGAAGAATATCAATGTGGTCAAGGCACCACCCTTGCCCCTACAAGTTCAAAATCTACTTGGGAAAAGAGGACACTATTCCAAAGAGTTCTGAGGAAGCTCACTGTCAACTGCGACTCTGAGGTGATTAAAATGTGAGCTATGTGGAAGGGGCCACAGGAATTCCAAATGTGGGGACTGGGAACAAGGACAAATGAAGAGACACTTATGGAGAATGTGTTTTAGAAGCAGAGCTTCAAGAATGGGCCTGACCAGTCTCCAGAGGTGGTGTGTGAGAAGTCATGGACCGGTTAAAACGGTGAGGTTGGCAGAGGAAAGCAGGGCCAGACCCAAGAGGATGGTAATGCCCAGGCTGGCAGCAATGTGAGCTCATCTTCCCCAAGACCAATGAGCATCGAGTGACCGAGCATCGAGTGACCAGTGTTTATATATATGAGAATGTTCGGGAAAGCTCATAGTGTTCCTGTGTGTGTGTGTGTGAGAGAGAGAGAGGCGTTGGAGAAGGCCAAACAGAACTCTGAAATAGAAACTCCACTGAAAGGGAAACATCCTTCATCCCAGCTCAGCCCTACCTGTGCACGTGAAATGCGAGGGGTAAGACCCCAAGGGCCCTCTTCCCTTGGAAAGAGGTTGGAAAGGGAGCTCTTTCTTGGTCACTCCTTGGCTAAGGAGAAGTGAAGTGTGGAAAGAAGGCAAGGAGGAGGGCCTTTGTTCTTTTGGCATTGCCTCATCTGCATAGGCAAATTGGAGAGGTCTAAGTGCAGGGCCAGGCAGCTGTGGCCTTATAGCTGTGGTGGAAAGGCTGCAGTGCCAGCAGCGGGGAGTCCCCAAGCTGCTCTAGGATGTCAGCACCCTCAGTGGGGCAAGAGAGGAGGAGACAGGAATGAAAGGGAGAGAGGCTAGATCCAAGGGGAAAGGAGTCCTGGGTGTCTTTTCTGTGATCCCCTCTTTTTTAGACACAGGGAAATCAAAGTCAACAGGAGCTTTTCCAGCTACAGTCAGCGACTGTCAGGACTTTGGCTGGAAATGAGGTTCCCTAACTTGAGGGCTAGTAGTGTGTTATGCCTCTTTGCAAAGTTGGGGTGCAGGAGAGGGAGGTGGAGAGGGACAGAAAGGTAGAGAATAGGAACTAGAGGTGAAGAGCCTGGGCACCCCACCAGACTGGCGGTTCTTCTCAGCAGCTCTGCTCTGAAGGTCTGCTTTTGTCTTTTGCTCCACTCACAACCTACCCTTCTTCAGGGCCACAGGAAGTTTGGGGAAATGATGCCTTCCGTAAAGTTTTCACAATCCCCATGAAGTCTGCAAGTTGTCTTTGTTGTTTAATGATTAGTGGAATCCTTTTAAAACTCTTCAGTATTACTTTTGTGAGCAGAGACTTTCTGCAGGCTTTGAGTGGGAAAAATGATGGGCATTAAGAAATTCATGTTTTAACCTACCTTATTCCCATTTCCCAGAAATTACTGAAATGGGTTCTGTCCCTAGAAATTAGTTCATTCTCTCTAATATTTTGTATAAATGGAATTATGTGTATGTGGTTTCATTTGAAAATAAAAAAAGAATCAAACCATGTATCGATTATATTCTTTGATTTGAATTGAAGGAATTTATATTCTGTGATATTTTTAAAAATTTGCTTTTCCCCCTTTAAAAAAAAAAGAAGTTCATGTTTGCTGGGGTCAGTGGTGGGATGGGGAGGATGTTGGCCAAACTGTATTGTTATATTGTATGCATGTATGAAAATGTAACGACTCCCATCATTATGTACAACGTTAATACAGCATTAAAAAATTTACACTGCTGAAAAAAATTCATCTTTGTTCCTCAAAGTGTTTTTTTTTTCAAAGAGAGAGAAAAGAGAAAGAGAGAGAGAGAGACTTAATTCTATTTATTTATTTATTTTTTCCACTTAGTTGTGTATGTGGTGCTAGGGTTCAAAACTGAGTCCTCATGCATGCTAGGAAAGTGCTTTCCCACTGAGCAATGACTCCAGCCCCTATTCCTCAAATTTTACTTTTTTTTTAAGGATTAAGTTTAATTTTATTTTAGGGTTGTAAGGTAGTTAAACTGAGGCGTCTATGCTCTCTTGGGAAGAACTTGACATCTGACGATGTGGGCTCAAAGGCCAGCTCCTCTATTTCCAAGCCTTTTTTACTTAGGTCAAGAGAAGTTTTCTTCATCTTTAAAATGGGGATGTTAATAACATCAGATTATTAACAAGACTGTGAAATCCCTGTCCCAGATGGAGCTCATGACACAGATTAAAGTGAATAACACATTTTGAAGAGTTTGGCGCAGTGCCTGGTGGGTAGTAGCTGCTTAATAAATTATGAGGGTGGACTTCCTGCAGTGCTAGCACCATAGAGAGCTGTCCCAGTCTTGGAGGTGGCACTGAGGGCCTGGAGGCAGTGAAGTGCTTTCCAGTGCTCCCAGTTGGCCAATTCGTCTCCTTCCACACAAATGACTGGGGCCCCTCCCACATTTCATCATTCTTTATAGGGTTTCCAAAGACAGAAAACACCTTTGCTCATGTAAATCCCATTCCTGTAGAGACAAGAGCAACGTGCTGGACCTCAACTGGTCCTTGTCCCATGGATCAGTTCCAAGATTGAAAACTAAATGTTTAACTATGCTGCTTATTGATTGGTTTCTACTTACTAACCTTTCTCTGACTATTAGCAAGCAGAATAGCTGAAACACATGAAAAAAATCTGAGGAAATCTGTCTGATCTCTACATATACCTGTATTCATAGGAAATGGTAGGGGACAAGCTAGTGACCAGTCACCACGGTCAAGGACATTTCACCTGATGTGGATTCATCTGAAGTGACTGGTACAACTTCTTTCCAGGGAGAATATATTCAAGGGAGTATCAGAAGAAATGGGTTTAGGTCTGAGCACCACCTCTGCCTAACAAAGTCCAAGTCAGAGAATCATGGACAGAAGGGAAAATAAACGCTGATTTGGTCAACTCTTTTATTTAGCAGTAATCAAAACTGTAGTCCAGGAGTCTGTGCTCTGTAAGATCCTGTAGTCCAGGAGTCCTTGATCTGTAAGATCCATTTGCTAATTAATGGTCAACATATTTACCTGGACTTCATAAAGTCCCACAACAACTTGAGTCTTCAGATTCCTAATCCAATGCTTGTTTCTTTAACCTCCCAAAGATAGAAAGGCTACATAATAGTGTTTTAGAATTGTAGAAGTCCCTCTAAACAACCACTGGGTAATTCTGATTTCTGTTCATGACATAGCCTTCAACAACTAAGAGTACAAGGTTAATTTGAATACCTGAGAGTCTATAAAAATTAAGTGTCTTCATATTTATTGAGTGGAATCTCAGATACAGAAATTGATTCAAAAGGATGTAATAAGACGATAGGTTTTGCTGAGACCTAAGGAAGCACTTGACATGTAGAGCTGTCAAAACTGGAATGCTCTGCCTCAGAAGGAAGTGAGCTCATTGTTATTGGAGATGACCAAGTGGATGCCAGTTATTTCATGAAGTCGTAGTTTAGACTGGGTGATGTTTAAGGTCTCACACATCTTTAACAATCCCATATGGAATTAATGAGATCCCCATATTTTGATAAGCCCTTATGAAACTCATGTATTAATCCGTGCTACTGGCCAGTTACTGCTTCTTGTGCTTATTAAATTTGCTATCTAGTATGCAAAGTAGAACTTCCTTTTATTTGCTCTGAAATTAACTTTGCAAACTTTGGGATAGTTCTGTTTTTCTGAGATTTGCTGATTAATTCTGTCAAGCACTGTCTTATCTCCTCTCAGCTTGCTCTTTGTTTGATTGAAGAAATCTACTCTTGCTCAATCTACCTTTATACCAATAAACTGCCATCATTTTGGTGGTTTGAATAATTCTCCTTCATCCTTCCCAGACCTCCCCAGATCCACTAAATTTTTTGAAGTTCTGTGAATAGAACTTCCAGGTTTTTTTCCTGAGCCCCACACTGCGTTCAGGTGCCCAGGGCATCGCACCTTTTCTGTCTGGCTTCCATGTTCTTTCGGATGAAGCCTAACATTCCTGTAAACACTGCAACTTCCACAGCCCCTGGAGTCCTGATCTGTCACAACTGATTTCAGGATCTGCTCACCATTGTTAGCTGTGGGGTGCTGTACAAGCCACTAACTTAATTTTCCCTTATATAATGCAGAGAGTAATACTTTAAAAATTAAGGGAGATAGGCAACAACAATGACAAAAAAAAAAAGATGATCCAGGTGAGTATGCTATGTGAGACCTATATAGAAACTGCACGCAGTACCTGTTTATGGAAGGGAAGTATGTTAGAGTCTAACATTTTATAGATATTTGAGTATGTTTTACCTAAGAAAACTAGCATTTGCCCAAAGAGAAGTTCAGTTGTTACTCCCCCCCACCCCTTATTTCTCCTCAGGTCTTTATGTCCCTGAGATTTAAAGTCAGGTGACTAGTTTGAATCCCTTCTCTATGTTTTGTTAGGTCTGCAATCTTGGTTCCTTAACATCTCTAAATCCTTGTCCTCAACTGTAGCATTGAGGTAATAGAAATCCTTAACCTGGAACGCAGGCTTTGAACCTAAATCCAGGCAGCAGTCAAGTCCTAGCTCCATTGATTTATAGCTTGTGACCCTGGACAAGTTGCTGAACCTTTCTCAGTATCTTGGTATGTGGAGAGAGAGAGAGAGAGAGAGAGAGAGGCAGAGAGGCAGAAACAGAGAGGGAGGGAAACACTCCTCTCCCACAGTCCTTGATATAATTCAATGGGATGACTATGTATGGCATCTAACAGCCTCTTGGGCCTCACAATGGATTATTAAATAATTGATTGTGTGTCTCCTCCCCACATTATGGAATTGTCCAGATGCTTCATAACTTCAAAAGAGATGTGCAGTTCTTACCAGTTATTGTGTGTGCACACTGTGTAGTGGAAAGAGGAGATTTGGAACCAAGTGCTGGATTGAAGTGCTGTCAGCTTTGAAAAGACGCTGCTCCTTGATGCTTGGGTTCCTTGTGTAAACTGAGGATGACAAACCTCTCCCTGTTTACCTCATGATGGGAGGGGTTCCTTGAGCATCATTGGTGGTGAAACCATTAATGTCATCTGAACATGAGGCACTGCGGTGACTAGAAGTGTTCAGTGACATTTGCAGAAGTGGGTATTTCATGACTTTGTACTTCTTCTTCCATGTCTTTCATTTAAAGGTGAAGTAAGACCCAAGTCAAGGTCTTACTGATTCTGGATTTCTGAGTTCTGGAGATCTTTTATGTTCATATCCTCTACTCGAGGAAGTTGCAGCAGAGCAGCTATTACTGTACTGTCCCCATGATCCTTTAAAAAGATCATGTAGTACCATGCCAACAAATTCTTCAATCAAACTGCACTTTGGTTTAAAAATCAAATCAAAGATAACTTGAATCTCTGAGCATTGAAATCTTTGAGTTTGAACAGTTCACTTCTTAGACTTTAGACCTAATTTCTTTTTTTCTTTTTTTTAATAAGAGAGGAAGGTGGAGAGTGAGACAGAGAAAGAAAATAAATTTTATTTTTTCATCTGGCCTTTGTTTCTCCAACACTTAGTTGTGTACTTGGTGCTGAAGTTCTAATCCCGGTCCTCGTGCATGCCAGGCAAGTGCTCCAACTGCAGAGCCACAGCTCCAACTCAACACCTAGTTTCTTAAAGAATATCAGCTTGTTAAAATTTCTTATTGTTTTTTCCCATGATAGGTTATGCTTATTATAATCCATGATAACATTCTCTATTATGGATTCCAGATACAGAATCCATAACAGATTAAGTTGCTTATAACTGCAGGCAGCCCTTCATGTGAGTGGAATTCCACTGGCAGTGCTATTCCTCCTTTCATTCAGTGACCATTTATGACAGGCTGTACTTTTCAGACAGTGGCTCCACAGCTTTAGTCATGACTTACTACAGAATTCTGATGTAAATTCTTCCCAGTCTAAGAAATTGATCTATTTAGTTTGTCCGCTGAATTCAGTTGAGGGAGGGGTTCACAGCATGGAGCCCTAATTTGAGAGAGGAGCAATTTGAACCATCTCCCTGAATCTGCTGTTCACTGGGACGGACCTGAGAAAGTCATTTCCTTTTGTAACTCAGCCTCCTCATCTGAGACATGCAGAGGTTGTATGGCTCCTCCAATTTTGTCTTTTTGTGTTTCTTCCTGACAAGTTCCTTGATGGACCAGGCTAGGGGTAGCTGAAATACCTGATAAAATGTCTCCCTTCTCTGGCCAGCACTTAAGTAACCCCTTCAAATGGACTGTGAGGAAAGGCATCCCTGACAGCACGCTAGACTGGAACTCACATAGGCCAGAGAAGAGCGCCAGGGCGATGATGGGAACTCATTTGGACTGATTTTCTATTAGTAAAATAAACTGAAAAAAATGGGCATTAGTGGAATTTAGAGTAAACACAGAAGAGGAGAGAGATTGCCTTGCTCATTTCTTGGTGCTAGCATTGGAATTAGAATCATATCTTCACAAAGGCCTCATGCAGAACCAGGAGCATGGACGCGGCACACTGCCAGGCTCCATCTCGGTGGCTCCCTCTTGGTGGTACACGTCTGATTCCCTCTTTAGAGCTTCATTTCCTCCACCTGTTAATGAGCATCTTGGGAGAAGGCAGCGCTGATCAAAGTGTAAGAAGCATGCGAATCAGCTGGAGGTCTTGCTGAGCTGCAGCTTCTGACTCAGGAGGTTTCTGACGCGCAGCTGTAACAAGCTCCTTGCTGCTGCTGCTGCTGTCACTGTTGCTTCCTTCATGGAGAGGTAGGGACTTGAAAATTTTTAAATGTCCTTCCAAGCTGAGACCATGCCATGCGAAGGTGGGGAGCAGAATAGGAAGGTTTCTCTTCCTCTCTCTCTCTCTCTCCCTCCCTCTCTCCTTTTTAGAGAGAGAGAGGATCAATTTTATTTTATTTTCATCTGGTTTTATTTTTCCCCCCGTGCTTAGCTGTGTATGTGGTGCTGGAGTTCAAACCCGGGTCCTCACGCATGCGGGGCAAGTGCTGTACTACTGAGCCCCTGCTCCAGCCCCAGGAAGGCTCTTTTGATGGCGCACTGTCATATTAAAATATCCTTTAGTTTTACAGAGGAAAGAATAGAATTCTCAAACGTGGTCTTAAGCAAGAGGGAAGGTGAGCACCAAAGGGAACATTTTCTCTGAGTTGGAGATGACATGAAAAGTATTAATGTTTGAACGGAAAGAAGGGAAAGTGAGGCAGTGTTTGATTGAGGTAGGCAGGAAAGTAGGGAACACCCATCCACAGAACCCACACGTGATAGTGATGGAAATGGTCATAGAAAAGTAATCGAGCGTCACACTGGTTCTGCAGAGACATGATGACTCTGCGTTTTATAGGTGTTGTCCCACATGCCCTTAGGACTTTGCTGCAGAGTTGAAGAGAACAGTAGGCCTCTCTCTACCATCAGGGGGTACTAGGTGGGGAGTTCAAGGCCAAGGACACTGAGGGAGGGGAGCCTTTGGGGCCCAGGGAGCCTTGACTCTGACACCCCAGTCAAGGGGCTGAAGCCCAGTGTGCCTGCTTAAGCTAAGGCAGAAGCCACGGAGGCTCTCCCCAGCTCCGAGGGGAGCTGCCATGGGCAGCGGGTGGGGGAAGGAAAGTGTCTCCGAGCAACCTCGGTTTCACTTCCTGCCTCAAACACAGAGAGTCATTATATAAATATCGACCTCAGCAGCTGCGACTCTCACCCCTCTTCTCGCTATTACTCCCAAGGCCCAGCTCACAGGCAGGACGCCTGCAGCCTCACTTTCCCCTGCTCCCACAGCACCCGCACCAAGCCCTCCAGGTGGGTGCCTGGGGCAGAAATGAATCACAACCTCTCTCTGGCCCTCCAGCCAGCCATGCCCAGCAGCCTGCGCCTGGCTGAGCAGGGAGGTTGTCCTGATCGGTGGCCCACGTTAATCAAATTAAACCACGTTCACAGACGTGACAGGCAGTCAGCCCATCTGTGCAGGTCACAGAACGCACCATCAGCACGGGCGCTGTAGAGGTGGGGAGGCAAAGAACACAGCCTGCTCCTCCGTGCCACGATCCAGCCTCTGTAATGAGCCCCAAATCGCCCAAACTTTCCAATCCCTTCTAAGTCAGGAAGGCGAGGTGGCATGGTGTAGAGAGTAGCCTGAAATGAAAGATCAAAACTGTGTTCCAGTTTCCACTCTGAATGAATGAACAAAATTTACTTATCTCCAACCATGAGAAACTACCCTCTGAACATTGGTTCCTTTTTTGTTTACTTATTTTACTTCTGAGGACAGTTGTTTAAAAACAAACAAACAGGGGGCTGGAGTGGTAGCACAGAGGTTGGAGCGCTTTCCTGGCATGTGTGAGGACCCGGGTTCAAACCCCAGTGCCACGTACACAGCTAAGTGTGGGAGAAACAAAGGCCAGATGAAAAAATAAATTGATTCTATCTTTTTCTCTCTCTCACTCTCCATCTCTTTCTCTTTAAAACAAACAAAAGAACAAATGAAAACAGGCATGTCACTCATCCTCCATATGTTCTTTAAAACAATGACCTGAATGTTGCTTCTGTTCCAGGTTTGTTGCAAAGAAGGTATGAGGTGTTCCCTGTCTACCTACAGTGCACACAACTTGCCGTGTCTCAAAGAAAGTTTAGCAAAATGTAATGTGTTATTCCCAGCTGTTGTAATTACTCATGTCTTAACACTCTTATGACCATGGTCATTTTAGAAACAGAACAGATCAGGCAGAGAATAGTAAAATAAATTGGCCTTATCAGGCCCCCGAAGCAGTGCGTGGAAAGGAGTGTTTGGGAATCTCAACAGATAAAATGTGTTACTCAAGAGATTCGATGTTGTCAAAACATTATGCTCATTTTCCCATTTGATCTACAAATAATTTGACTAGATATTTATGAATTATTATTAAATGACAAAAACAGATTAACAAGCAGTTTGTTTGCAATAAATCATTGAAAATTATGTATAAGTTTCAAAATACGAACGATTGAAAAAGGATGAATGTTCACCAAAATGTTAATTGCTGGTCATCTCAGGATGGTGCCATTTGGGTCATTTAAATGTCTTTTGTTTTTAATCCTCCAAACTGGATATGATTAGATTGAAAGAAACTGACCATGAACATGGAGTTTGGGTGTTTTCAGCTATTCCTTTTCCCCAAACACACTGGCCAGGTGTCTAGTGAAGGGAAACCACAGGTGAGGGGACTGCAGCGTATCTTCACAGGTCCCGACAAGGACTTTTTACTGAGTGAGTGTCTGGAGTTATTTATTTGTTTTATAATTCATTTCCCTAGAGGGAGCAATTGCTGACTGAGTTGGCCAGTCTTTTGTTCATTCATCCATACCAGTATCATCCACTCAGTTGTTCACCAAATAGTTCCAGGGTTGGGTACGCGGTGAAGAGGAAGGACATGGACTAGTGGTCAAAAGGTCAGGGTTCAAGTTCTGCTACCATTTTTCTGAGGCCAGGAGCCCTTTGCCCCTTTGAGCACATGGGGATCCCTGGTCTGTAAATATAGGATGCATGGTGAACATGAAAGCTCTCTGAGAACTCCTGAGTATCAGGCACAGAAATACAAGAACACTGAGTGGCAGTGTGAAAGAAAGGTAACTCACAGGCAGCCTGCATTTTCAGGAAACTTAGACTTGATTTGTCTGCTGGTTTAAGGTGAAAATCCAGCAGCTTGGAGCTCAGATTGAATCCATTAACTGGAGTATAGGAATCGTAGATTCCACATCAGTCTGAGCCACTGACATGCTGTGTGGCCATGAGCAACTCACTTTTCCCCTGACTCTCCTTTAAGAAAAAAAAAATCTATCCCATAAAAGGCTTATCTTAATAAATAAGAGTGGAAAAAATAACTTACTTGCAGTGAGGTTGGAAAAATTACCAACTTCACTTAAGACCAATAATCTCCAGGGCATCTTCCACCTTGCATATTCCATGAAATGCCCTAAAATCAGGAAAAAATTGAAACAGTAAGATATCCATCAGGAGTCAATACATATCATGTGTTGGTTTCATTTTGCACATGAAGGACCAGGAAGATTTCAGACAGCACTGGCATTTTAGTAGATGGCTCTCGATCTATCAATGCTGGTCTTTTTCTGGATGCTTCACATCTGCATTTAGCTTCTGTCCTGTCCCCTCCGGAGAGAGGCAGGGAAGCTCTCCCATAAGAAGCCTGGGAATGCACTTGACTGTTATGAACGGACACCATAGGCATGGAATACTGAATGTCATGTTTATTAGCTGTTTCTCAAACTTTACTATGAGCAAGGTAAACTTTCCAACCTCACTGCCAGTAAGCTGGTTCTCCTCTCTTATTCTGAGTCTGAATAGGGACACAGACAGTGTGGGCCCCAGCATGGCGATGTGGAGTTCAGGCTCTAACTAACTCTCCTGGTACCTAGAGGGGTGACATTCTTTCATGCATTTCTTTATTCAAGAAGCATCTGTGTGAAGTGCCTTCTAGGTGTGTTGGGCACTGGTTGGACACTGAGATAATGGCATGAGTAGGACCGAATTTACTAGACTGTGTGCAAGGGTCTCACCCTATTTACTCAGTGCCTAGACATGGCCCTTCCTCAGGGAGCACATATACTACTGGGGTCTTTGGGTGATTTTTTTCCCCTGGCATTTGCTGTTTTCTGAGGACTTGGACTTAATGAATTCCAAAATCCCTTCTAGAATGGGTATTCAGTTCTGTTGTTACCTGGGGTCCCACACTGAGAAAGGTTTGCAAACAGAGTGCTACAAAGGTCACAGAGCAATTGACAGCAAAGGTGAAATGAAACCACAAAGCCTCCAGGGAGTGCATGAGCTGGTAAGTCCCCCTCCTCACGAGATGGCTGTGAGAAGAAGCTGGGTCCATAATGCAAATGGCTCGCTGAGGTTCCCCAGGAAGGGCTGCAGGGCTTTGGGTTTGGGTAGACCCTCAGGCACCCCTTAGGCTAAGAGGAGGCTTATATGCAGACATGCATTCCGACTGGCAACTATGAGTTTACAACAGATCACACTCTAGAGAGAACTCGCGGAGCTCAGGTCACCATCCTTGTCCCCATGCTTTACCTGTGTTACCCAAACTCTCAGGGGATAGCAACACCTACCCCACATATCACTGCAATGATTAAATGTGAAAATTCATATGATGGGTCTTTGTAAACTCTAAAGTGCTTTATACATGGAAAATAGAATTAATATTCATGGAGGAGGGAGAAGCAGAGGGGTGCCTTAAAAAACGAATAGGTACCATGTAAGCAAATAACTATGCATGCAGCCCAGAAATAAACACTTTAAAAGTCAACTCAAAGTTTCAGAACATGACTACTCCCATTCTGTAGATTAGGAAACTGAGGTCTAAGGAGATGGAAATAATTTGATCACGGTCACCACATGAGTAATAGGCAAAGCTGAGACTCATACGAAGGTAGTCTAGCTGCAGAATATGCACTCTTCACCAACATGCTCTTGTGCCTCCCTGAAAGGGAAATGATAATAATAATAATAATAATAATAATTATGTAGTACTGGGGAATGGATCCAGGGGTGTTCTACAACTGTGTTACATTCCCAATCCTTTTTAGTTTTTATTTTGAGACAGGGTCTAAATTGCTCAGGATCCTGCCTCAGCCTCCCATGTCACTGGGTTTCTAGGCATGGCCCACTGAACCCAAATGGGAAAAAAAATGTTTGCTAATTCAGTTAAATTCCAGCGAGGCAGCATGACTTGGGTGTTGGACTAGGCAGTGGGTACATGATGATGAATACAGTTCCTGCTCTCAAGGAGCATAAGCAAATAAGGAAATACTCCAAGAAATACAGAAACAGGTACTAGAAATATAACTGGTACTGTAACAACATAGAGAAGATTATGAAGATGGCAAAGTCAAGGAGTATTCCAGACTAGTGAACCAATGGTGTAGATACTAGAAGGAAGACCAGGAGGGTAGAGGAAGGGGAACAGCAGAGGGAGCAGTGGAGGGAGGGAAAGAGGAAGCAGTGGGGACTGAAATGGAGCAAATTGTATTTCATGCGTGTATGATGATGTCAAAATGAGCCCCACCGTTATGCATGCACTAATAAAAACAAAATGAAGGAGTAGTTCAAGGTGAGACTGAAAAGGTGACATGTTGGGTAAAGGGACTTTGTGAGTGCCTGGAGTTGATAGATAACTGAGATGTTTTAGAATAGATGAATAGTGGATCAAAGTAGAATTTTAGGAGTATTACATTAGAAGAAAGCCTCTTACTTTGGACCAGCACTATTACCATAATCTGAGGACTGGTAAAGATGAAGGTAGATGAAAATTAATTTTCAAGTTGGACCTCTCATCCGGGAAAAAAAGGGAGATGAAATTTCACGGATTTGTGTATCATTCTCAAAATGATGAGGAATGGAGGGTGGACATAAGTAAATGATTTGCAGGATTCAGAATACCAACCCTCTCCTTTCCCATGACTGACTCCTTTGTTTCATTATTGGAGTGGTGACCGAATTTCTGGGGCGCATCCCCGGTGGTGGAATATTTTTTACCTGATGGAGCAGCCCACTATCCTTGGAGAGCGCCTACTATTGAATGGGTTTTTGTTTTCTTTCTCTCTTACTTAGTTGCATGTGCTCAGCCTTTGCTTCATCCAAATATGGGCGTGTGTATCTCAGAATCATCATCCTGGTAACCCTCACAAGACACAAAGCTTTCCTAGTTGTTAGCAAGGATCAGAAAGGGTTGGGTCAGGGAGGCGCAGGGCACAGACACCCTCAGGGGACAGACTAAACTAGATTAGGGGAAGAAAGTCCAGCCAAGTGGGTGACACCTGGTTTTGAGAGATGGAAGATATGAAGGAGAAGCTGGATATGTGGTTTCATCAACTGAACCCAAGAACAGGGCCTCACTAATAACTGTTAGTCAAGAAATAGGAGACGTAACATAGATCAACTCTAATTCCTGTTAAGCATCCTTCAATTTTTTAAATGAGTAACTGGGAGGCCTAACAGATCATTTCTGCAACCAACACATTCTTGATGCAAGGCAGTGAGAAGCTTGAGTAGATTAGGCATCACTCCTGTGTCTGAGGGACTCACCCTAAGGTGGCAGATAAAAGGGCAATATCTGTGTGTGTGTGTGTGTGTGCGTGTGCGCGCATGCACATGTGCCCACGTGTGCGTACAATTACTGTGTTATAATTATACATATGTAGTCTGCAATGTACACATAGAAGGCCATCAATTTGTTTAAGCTTTGTGAAATCAGTACTATAGCTCGTCTCCTTCACATCGCTGTACCTCCAGAGCCTAGAATGAATCCTGGTTCATTCTAAATAAACATTTATTGAATGAGTCAATGAGTGAAGGCATGAATGAGTGACTAGTAGTATGTGATCTAAAAACAGAACCAGGTGCTTCTGATCTGTAACCTAATGCTTTATGCACTATAACCTACAGGTCCACATTTTTTAATTTCCCCTCTGTGAAGTTTGTCTTAACAGGTAGATATTAACTAATTGAGAATACTTCCACTGTCATCTACTTTTTTTTTATGCCAACACTGCCCACCCCATTTGCTGGCTTCTTGACCACATGACAAAAGACTGTAGTCCAGTCAATGGGAGGCTGATTTTGGAGCGAGATGACTTTATCATGAACCCTGCTCATCCCTCTGTCGAGTGATCCGGGGCAAGTTACTTCTCTCTGAACTTCAACTTCTTGTCTGTTAAAGAAAGGCAATATCACCTCTACTTGCCTAGTTGTTCAATAATTTCATTCTGGAAAACAGTTGGCCTTGTTGAGAAACGATCCAGATGGAATCCACAGGTCTCTTCCATGACACAGCTCGGTCTTTCCGAGCGTTCAGACTCGAGAAGCTGACAATTAGAGGAGTATTTGAACCTGTGAACTTTTGGCTTAAAAGTAAGAGTTCAACTCTCTCTGGTGTAGCAGTGTTGGCTGAGAGTGGTGGCTGCACCCTGTGTACAACCGGAAACCCCAAATTGGGTTTGCATCTGTCTGACCAAGGTATCTTCCCCAGCTCCACCTCCAGATGCTCCATGGGGGTTTGAGGTGAGGAGGAGGAGTTAGCAGAGCCTGGTGTCCCTGTGATAGGGGCAAGTACAGTCACCCACATGCACGAGAGAGCAGGGGGTGGGAGCGCTGGCCTGCTTCTGTTAATGTGGGCGACAGCTACAGGCCGCTTAGGCCAGAAGGAAAGTGCTCTGTAATCACAAGACACAGGCTTCCCCGTCTTCTGAGAAAGTCTGGAGGCCATTTCTATTTTAGAAAACTACAAAATTTTCCTCCCACATCAGTAATATTTCAATGACTTTTGCACATTTGTCTGCTTGCTTTTTAATAAGCAGGGCTTTGCATTGATGGCACATGTGTAAGGTCTGACCTTTTCATAGGAAAAAACATTCATAACCGAAGTCTATATATAGACGCTTCAGACTGGAGCAGATAAAGATGTAGGTCATATGACTTTCTTGTGCGTGAAGCATAATGCTAGAGGGACACAACAGACAATTCAAAACTGATGAAAATTGCCATAGGCTTGAACCTTGCCAATGTGTATCAAAGCCTTTAAATAATGGCTTTGTTTTCAACTAGGAACGGTAACGCCACTTTCTATCCCTAAACACAGGATCCACCCCCTGGGGAAACTGACTTGGTTTAAAAATGTATTTTGTTTTCTAGTTAGCACTACTCCAGTAAAAGGGAACAACAAAGAGTTACCATCAAAATTTATTCAGTGGTCAAGCATTTAAAATGATATGATAAGTAATAAAACAGGATTTGTGTCACTTATCAGGGGAAGCATTTCCTCTGGGTCATTTTGAACATAAACCAGATTCCTCAGCATCCAAGGCAAGTGTGCTCCGGAAGTTGCTGACTTTCCAACAACCTGCTCAGCACCCCTTTTTATATTCCCATTTCCACAAATCTCATGCATCTGTGCCTGCACATTCCTTTGTCTTTTGCCTTTGCTTCTCTTACTCCTTCTTTTTGGGATGCTCTTTTTTGGACCTTTCTGCACGTCCAAGTCTATTATGAAACCATCTAAGACATAAGCAATCCTCTTCCTGAATGCTTACTTCTCTCCGTCCCTGTCCTTGCCAAACTCTTTACTTCATAGTTTGCTCTGGATGATTCTTCTGGTGTCCATGTCTTCTGTTCCATTCTGGTAGGCCATGAACTCTTTGAGGACAGAACAAGAGTAATGTTTGAGGGATTTTGTACCATAGGAATCACCAATAAAATGCATTCTTGCAAAATGGTTATTGATTAAGTGAATTTGGATTGGGAATATGCTAGTAGAGATTTGTTGCATATTTATTACTCATTTAATAGTTGTTACCAATAAACCCATGAGGTTATTATCATTGTTGTCACCTTTCACAGCTGAAAGAACTATAGCTCAATGAAGTTCAGAACCTTACCCAATATCACATAGCTGGCAGAACAATGGGCCAGGATTCAAGACCAGGCTTATCTGGCCCAAGGGTACACTGGGATCTGGCTTACTCCAGTTTATAAGAGCTGATGTTTAAATTTTTGAGATTTTTCTGAACTGGTTAGAAAGCACTAACAAAAATCAAATCATGTAGACATATAAGAAATTATTTGAAAAATAATTTTAATAAATACTTAAAATACTTCTATTTATCTGATGATATTTTTATTATTAAATATGCTTTTAAGATTATTTGTTTCTTGTATGTTAGAAATATATAATGCTCTGCTGCTATTCTTCTCTTTCAAATTTGACATTCAGCAATGTCACATAAGTAACTTGAAATTAGCCAGGCCAGCATAGTATGGTGGCCCATGACTGTAATCCCAATGGCTCAGGAGGCTGAGGCACAAGTTCAAAGCCAGCCTTAGCAACTTAGCAAGGCCCTAAGAAACTTAGTGAGTCCCTACCTCAAAATTTAAAAATAAATAAATAAATAAATAATAAAGGGTTGGGGTTGTAGTTCAGTGGTTAAGCACCCTGAGTTCAATCCCTGGTACAAAAAGAAAAGGAAAGAGAAAAGAAAGAAAGAATGAAAGAAAGCCATGTTGAAAGTATTCACACCAAGGATATTGGCAGACACAACAAAAGAGGGCTTCCTACTCTAGAACCAGTTAACATCTGTAAGTGGCACCATTTGTTCACACTCAAGGTCAGGTTATACTTCAGAAAGCAATAGGCTGTGGGCCCAAGTCTCACACAGACTCACCCTTTTCTGGCCTTGACCTTTACCAGTAGGATCTAACTTTGGACCATCACAGACAAGCTGCTTCTGGATAATAGAAATTTGACCTTTACAGGACTCCTTTTGGCTTCAGAGTTGGAATGGAAGTAATGTAGTAACCTAATATTTTATATGAATGTTCTCAGAACCTGGATTTCACATAAGAGTGGCCACACTGCACACATTTTATGTGGACTCATAAAATAAAGTTTGAACTTAAAATGAAAGGTTGTGGCTCTCAGTAACAGTTCTTTCACACATGTGTAGGTCAATTAGTATGGCTGGGGCTCAGTTTCCTCATCTTTCCAGTGAGGAATTTGGCCCAGATGTCCTTTAAATACCCTTCTGTCTCTATTTCTAGGTGATACTCCACATCACTTCACTTCTCTATAGCTCAGTTCCTGCATCTATTACAATGGGGCATTGAACTTTATCAAGTTCCTGAAGTCCTTTACAACTCCATGAGCTTACGATCCATTTGAATAGATGTTCTCTGCTTAATGTGTCATTTTTATCATATAGCACTGTACTTTGCCACCAGAAAAATGCCAGATGACCTGCTGAGAACCCAGAATTCTGATGCCAAGAAAGAAAGGACTTGGAGAGATGGAGTAACTTTTCTGGCCAAGAGCTCTACTGCCTCAAAGCTAATCTGCCACAGTCCTCAAATCATAAGGAAATAAGGAAGTACGTGGATGGGAAGAGCTGCTCTACTATTCCCTTTAGACAATCTAGAAGATGAACGAAGTGAGGGTGAAATCTGTACAGAGCTTTTTTTTTTTTTTTTTTTTTTTTAGAGGAGAGAGAGAGAGAATCAATTTTTATTGAGTTTTTCACATGGCTTTTGTTGCTCTGACACTTAGTTGTGTACGTGGGTGCTGGAGTTTGAACCCGTGTACTTGCGCATGCTGGGCAATCGCCATAACCGCCGAGCCACCACTCCAGCCCCCTGTACTGACCTTTTAATGTGATACCCAACTGGGTCATCAGTGCTAGAGGTGGGGAAAAGGAAGGCATGAGATAGGACATGTGGTACTAACTATCAGAGTGGAGGACAGAGGAGTGATGGTAGTATCTAAGGAAAGGATCAATTTAGCATGTCTCTCATGGGTGACAGAGCACAGCAGCCCAGATAGAGCATCACCTTCCTTACCCTTGACTCACCCACTGACCTTGAACCTATGAATCGTTTGTATCTTTATGGAAAATCAGAAAGTGTCCTTTACTCCACATTCCCCTATTCATCCCCATCCTCATCATTTAGTTCCTATGGCTTCCAGGTTATAAAGTACTATGGCAACCATAATCTCATTCAGTCCATAAGATGACTGTGAAATAGGCATTGTTACTTGTATATTTCGAAGAAAGAACTGGAAGTACAGACAGGGAATTAAAGAATCTTGCTCAAAATCAACTATTCTAAGGTTGGTGTAGTTTTCCCACCACCAGTGACCTTTGCTTAATGCTGTCAAAACTCTTAGCTGAGATGAGAAGTTGCAGAGCTGCTGCTCACCTGAGAACCCACAAAAGCACACTAGAGAAAGAAGAAATTGATAAATACTTGGACTCAATGAATCCTAGAAGTGGAAGTTACCCTACACATCTCCTGGTCCAGCCCCTTTCATTTTTAGAAGGGGGAAATGGGATCCACAGCGGAGTGTGGCATGTCCAAAGTCATGTACAGAGGTAGGGGTGCAGCTGGGACTCGGACACGCATCTTCTGCCTTTACCTGCTGGGTATTTCCCTCTGTTTAAACGCTGTTCACTTTTGCCCTCTTTCAGTCACCAGCAAAATGAAGAGATCGTAACTACTTTAAAACCCCTGACCATCATTGTGAGGACACTGTAACACTTTCCACCAGTGTGGACATGGACTGAAGAACCCTCGATGGAAGGAAGCCAGCAGGCTCCCATCTCAGCTGTCAGTTTGCATTTAATCTGCTCCGGGCCAGCAATTGGATTTATTGCTGGTGAGAACAGTGACTCATGCTCCTCTGACGCCAACCAACTAATTTATCCTGTCATGGCTTGGTAGGTACAAATATTTAGTATGTGATCAAAAATAGAGACCCCCTGTCATCTAGTACCTTAGAGTAGGTCTTCTCCAGGCCTGAGGTCTTACTCAAGCTCAATCAAACTTTTGGCCCAATAATGGACTTTATTTTAGAAATCACTGATTTATAACTCACCTATGGAGGCTAGCAAATGATAATAGGGGACAGACAGAGTCTCATTTAGGAGTTACCTCTCCTGGGATTATTCCCTTTTCTTTTATTAAATTGACCTGTCACTTTGGGCAATTAATTTCTTCTCTCTGAGCAACATTATCCCCATCTGCCAAACAAGAGGGTTAAAATAGATGACCTTTGGAGGATTACTTATTTTGATGGGCTCTGTATAAGATTACACCTTTATCAGAGGCAACTTCCCATGTCTCAGCTTTTCTATATGGTATTGCTATGCTTTGGGGATGAGGTTTGGCCAGTGGTCTCATAGGTTTCTGCTCTGTTTCAAGACAAAGCACTCTTTGAAAGCTAAGATGAACTATATAAATTTATACTGTGCGAAGTTAACTTTAAGGATCAGCAACAGGGAGTGCAACCAACATCAGTATTTGATATGACTTCCGCTTCCTCTCTTTTGTTACATTATCCCACTTGAAACCCATTTCCAGACCAGATGGGCATGCCAACTACCATAACCATTTAAGGGGCAAAGACAAATTCAGAGGAAAAAGCCCACTGGGCTAAAAACAAGTGGGACATTTTATTTTAAATGTCACAGATAATAGTCTCAAGATTCAACTAGCGGAGAATTCGCGCCTGTAACTTAAGACTGTTCTTTCGTTTTCTCAGCTGATGATCCCCAGGTACCTACACAGTGCCTGGCCCTTTGCTATACTGTGGGAAAACAGGGGTAACTCTAATACTACATTGATCATGCAGAGCTTAGAGTCCTTCAGAGATGATCAGACGTGTGCATAGATTTCTGTAGCTCTGGGCTGTTCAGAAAAGAGTGAGATTCCATCTCATTGAAAGCTCTTCCCAGAAAGAGTGACATCATGAGTCTTGATGACAGTCAGGTAGGCTTTTAATTTAGTGTTATGGACAAAGAAACTAGGAAATTCACTTTTCTGTGATTCAGTTTTTCATCTGTAAAATGGGGCAGTAGTCTCAACCTCATAGATACCTTATGATACATGAATTAGAAAGATTCCTGGGATATTATAAGTGCTCAAAACTACAATTATTTTCATTCTTAGCATCTGAGTGAAATTAAAAAGTTTCTTTTAATCTCAAATGAAAGCCATGATGGAGGCCCAGGCATGTGGAATTCCTTTGTGTGTTATGGTGGAAGCTGCTCAGGTCTTGGTGGGGCTCCTGCTGTGTGGGGCATGAGTATGCCCTTGGTTTCTCCCCAGTCCTGCACTATTCGTCTTTCTTGGTCTGCCTCTTTCTCCCTCTCTCTCTCACACACATACACTTGTTTCTCTCTGTAGAAGCTGGACTGTTTACCAAAAGCCCCAGGTGTAGGAGTATTTCAAATGATTTTTGGAAACTGAAATGATTTCAGAGATAATTGGCATCAAGAATGTGGGTGTAAAATACAAACAATAGGCAAGCTCCTATTGAAATCTTAACTTTTAGGAGAGATGGGTTTTCCTTTTGGTTGCATTTTCTTTTCTTTTCTTTTTTCTTTTTTTCCAAAAGCATCATCATTTATGTGGTTTGAAAAGATCTTTCCTCTGGAAATTAGACATCGCAACACAGAACACAGAGATGTGAGTGATTAAATGTACGAGAGGCTCCCTCTCTAAAGAGAGGCTGTGTCCTCTTTCAGGCAAGGCAGCCTACAAGAATGAATTTGCTTTGAGTCACATGTTTTACATAAACCAAAGAGGTTACCCCTAAGATGAACTGTCTGGCTTACTGTTCCCCACCCCCACCACGTCCCACATACCATCACAGGAAGACGTTAGCAGTTTCAGGACTTAAACTTTCTCTCAAAAAGTTCTTTACTTGTACCAAGGAGGGTTTGTTTCTACATTAAAAAATAATCGTCACTGTGTTGGTTGTAACTAGTGATTATAGGCTGGGTATTCTTTTGGATGTAAAGATAATTTCTAACACATCATTAGTGTGGCAAGTAGCTGGGACAGCTTTACTCTCCTGGATCTGGATCTGGCTGTGTTTGGTGTCTCTGTTTGCTTGGTGGATAAGGATAAGCAGTTGCCAGGGGTTGGCCAAAATTAGGGATCTTAGGGATTATCTAGTTTATCCCATACCTCTCTCATTTTACAGAGGGAGTATCTGAAAGTCAAAGAGGGAAAGTGACTTGCCTAAGGTCACACAGGGGTTAGAACCCCAAACTTCTGATTCCAATAATAGGACAAAAGATGAAAACTCTAACCCATAATTATGGCCTTAGAAACTCCAGTGTGCTCATAAAATAATCAAAGTTTAATGGCAGTGGACAATAATCTGTGACCTAAATGATTGTTATAGGGATAAATGAGATAATAAGGGTAAAATATTTATGTAGCATCTTAAAGCATCAAGTGGTTGATAAACACTGCAGAATATCTACTCAAGTCAAGGGAAAAATGAGAATCATTTTCTTCTTGCAAATAAAAAGAATTCCCAAGGCCATTTTAAATGTCTGTTTGCTATATGCCTTCTTTCATCCTGAAGTTTCCTTTGCATAATTCAGTACCAGGAAGTTTCATGTCACTCTAAAACTAAAGATAATTTGTCTTGGTCTGTCCTATAACTAGGAATCTGCAACCAAGCACCAGTTGTGGCTGAGGTTAAAAGTAGAAACACCAAGTTTTTCTGTGGCATTTATTGACCTAAACCCAGGGCAGGAAGTCTAAACTTTGAGTGAAGGATCCCCAGTGTAAGAAGTAAACAGTATCTATGACACCACACAGTCTTGCCCTCGAGCGCAACTGGGATTGGAGAAGATGGTTAAAGACGAATTCAGTATGAAGATCCGTTAGGCTTAAGAACAAAGTACATGCAGCTCATGGACCTGTCGAGGTATAGATTTAAGACAAGGAGAATTCCACCTGTCAGATTGGGGAAGATATATTTTGTGCTCATGGTAACAGGATCAGACTTGTTTGGAGCCAATAATAGGAGGAAGTTCCCATGAGACAGTGTGGTTAAGAACTTTCCAATAATCTAACCTGATAAAACATGGAGGCAGGCTGCCTCTGGAGGCAGTGAGCGCCTCATCACAGAAGCAATGGAAGCCATAAAAAAGGGGACGAGCCAAGCCAAGAGGGGATGCAGATGGGGAAAAGGCCCCTTTCATTGCCATACCAAATTCCTTATTCTAAAAAGAAGGATGCTAAAGAGTCAGGGTCAGAATGACAAGACACAAGATGAAAAATCCTTGGGCAGCTTCACCTCTCTTCTCCCATAATAGGAGAATGATGGGATTCTGCGCTGGGGGAAATCAGAGGGGAGTAAATTTCCAAGGCAATAAAAGGTACCGTCTCTAGTTCTATGTTCAGGCAACATGTGGAAGTCCTTGCTTTCAGATGAATTGTGGGGATTTTTTAAACACAAAGGCTTCTGTGGCTGAAGTGATGGGATCCAGATTGTACAGCTGGAATTGCTCAACCTTAGGTGGCACCGAGCTTGGAGGACCACACTGCATGGCCTAGCACGTGCTGCACTGGCAGGGGGCAAGAAGTAGGGATTTGTGGTGCTGGGGTGGTTATGAAATTTCTCTTGGAATCTGTGCTGATGTTTTGAGAGACCAATGGGATCATTAGAGAACTCCCCACTGCTTACCAAAATAGGCACCATGGAATGCTTACCCCGTGAGATCCACATTCTAAGGCCAAGTTGGAGGAATGCTGCATATCCATAGCCCTCTCTTTTGTAGATGTGCATACCAAGCCTCTGAGAAGGGCTGAAGCAAAGCAACCTGTTTTATTTTGAATAATCCTGCTTTTCCCAAACTTATTTGACCATGATAACCAGGTAAAAATTTTACCTAGTACTTCTGCCATCCTGGGAACTAATTCAAGAGTCACTGACACATGGACCCATAGAATGTTACAGCTGAAAGCCACACTCAGTTTCATACCATTCCTTCATTTTTTTTTTTTTTTGTTTAAATAAAGGAAGCAGAAGCCTGAAAGGGCTATGCCAATGTAATGACTAGTAGCCATTAACCCTGATCTACAAGAGCACGAAACTTAAAAATGTCAACAAATGACTGTGTAACATGAGGTCATGGATTATGATGTATAATTACATAATATATAAGGTTAGATGGCAGTTACTAGAATACTGGACTTGGAATCAATAGAACTGGGATCTATCCTGGGGTCTCTGACTTTCCCTGTCACTGCTAGGGCCTGTCTTTCCACTTTTAATAGCATAGGGTCTCCTCATCTCTACAACAGGGAAGACGATACTGGTGTGACTGAGCTCACAAGTTCTGGTAAGAATCAAGAGAGAGAAAGGAGGTGAGAGTGCTCGATAACTTGAACTATACTGTACTAGTGTTGGGGATCCTTCTTCATCTTCTTAGGCTGATGCTACAGACAGCATCGGGAGGATGTGTATATTTTCCATTGCTTTTCTGTTTGTGAAGGTAGTTTGCATGAATCTGTCCACAGACTCCATCTTTTACCCACTTTCAGGGGTTAGTGAGGTCATCTGTTACCTCAATGTGGAAGCTCTCAGGAAAGCCAGTTGCCCCTGGAATGACCATGTCCTAACAGCTAAGGCGCTTGGCAAGGAAAAGCAGAAAGTGTAAGCTTGGCCATACCCTCCTCAGATTTCTAGCCATGTGACTCCCAGTACACACAAATATGGATGAGAAAATGAAGGCTTCCAAATTCTATTGTCAGGACTAAAAATAAAGAGGTTGAAAGAGAAGAAGAATCCAGCAGTATCATCACTAAAAAAAAAAAATGGGGGAGACAGAAGTGCTGGGTTGGTGAAGGCTTAGTATCTTATCACTGGAATGTTATTGATGCTCTGAGTATAGTGTGAGATCTTAAGTGAAATGAATTGGTGGTTTCAGTTCCGGATATGGTATGCAAAGAAAAAAAAAATCTTGCTCTTTGAAATTCAGCACTTCCTCGTCTGTGCTTCAGGAAGCCACACGCCTGATGCTGAGCGTGGAAACTGACTCATTTCTGGCCATTTGAGATTCGCCTCTCCAGCCCCCAGACTGTGGGCAGGATCTGGGGCCTAGTGGGAAACCAGAATGGGGTCTGGCCTAACCTGGAGAAGGAGAATGAGACACAACACCATTGATGCACATCTCTTTTAGGGGGCTTGGCTTTCCAGTAGGTTCTACAGGCAACGAACCTTCTGGACTAACTGTCTCCAAAGCGTTTCAACTTGCAGTTGGCAGTAGCTAACTGGCCTGAAAGAACAGAAAACAAAAATACAAATGCCATGCTTCCCAACGCCTTCTTTTCAGGGTCACATTAAAGGAAGTTAGCCAGCTGACCTGCTTCATAGAACAACACGACCGTGAGGTTTTTAAATGTCAAGGGTATCCTGTGTTTTCTCACCAACAAGCCCTAAGCAGCAACCATCCATTCTTCTCCTTCACTGTCCCAACAGCCTGTTAATTTGGTATCCTGTGTGCCACTTAGATAGGAGAGGTATTTTACATTTGTTTAGAAGAGAAAAGCATGCTGGAGACTGGATTTTACCCCTTAAAATGAAGCATGAAATCCAGGATGATCCAGAGTTTCAGATCTTCTTAAAGTAGCCATGTCGAGCTTGACCCTTTAGACCTTAGATCAGTGTTTTCTTACTGTCTGCAGATGACCTCTTTGCTTAATTCTGATCAATATACTTTAAAAAGCACAAAAAGAAAAATAATGAGAAGAGTGCTGATTTAGATGAGAAGTCACTGAGACACAGGCAATGCTAGGGGTGAAAACCAACAACAACCTGGTTTAGCATTGCAAGAGCTGAGCTCCCAAATTCTAGACCTCTGGCAAGCCACTTAGGATCTGCAGGCCTCACTTTCTGCATCTGTAAAAGTATGAGCACTAACGACAAAATGAGATCATATATAGGGACGTATTTATCTTATAAATAGTAAGCACTATGCAAAGATTCATTGTTACCATTGCATGTAAGCTCCTAAATATTGTTAATCTGTGTTAGAAATGAAGTTACAGACTTCATCATAAAATAAACATTAATTTTCCCAATTTTCTTATCAGGAAAGCTTTCATGAAGCAAATCATTAGACATTTTAAACCTATTTATATGCTACAAAAGGATTTGAAGTAACTTATAATATTAGACATAAGGCTGGAGTGGTTCCTCAGTAGTTGGAGCACTTGCTTGGCATGCATGAGGACCTGGGTTTAAACCTCAGCACTAGCTACACAACTAAGTGTCAGAGAAACAAAGGCCAGATGAAAAAATAAATAAAGTTGATTCTTTTTCTCTCTCCTCTCTCCCTCCCTCCGTTTCTTTAAAAAAAAATTAGACATAGATATAAGTGGATCATTAAAACACAGATAAAAGATTGAGAACTTGTTATGGAAGAAGAGGCTAGATACAGGAGGAAAACCCAGAGTAAGAATAATTTTAATGAGGCATATAGGGTGATTTCGAGCTTTCCAACAGCTTAGTTATAAAAGGCAAATGTTTGACAATATGCAGCCCTCTTCATCTAGTAAAGAAAGAATAGTCATGAATCAGGGTCAACCAAATTCTTCCTGGCCCTAAACTTCATGAATGCATCTTATGTGCCCCCATTTAAGAGATATCAAAAAGTAAAATGGATAGGATCTTTGAAAGGAAGTGCAGTGAGGATATCTTTCCAGTCCAACCACTAGGTGATATTTCCCTTCGTGAATCAGTAAGTGCCTTTCCAGAGCTAAACAAACAGCAAGATGATTAATAGAAGGAGCAGGCTGCCTTAGGAAAAAAAAATAGGGCAGTGAAAATCAGAATGCTTGCTCTAGGCTGGGGTGTGCCATGACCGGGGTATGCACAAGGAGCCTCCATACTTCAGGGGGCATCAGGCAGGCAAGGCAGTGTGTGAGGTGCCTGGCACAAGGTCACTTGGTGTCTCTGAAACCTATTCTGCATTCTGAGCTCCTTAATATGATTTTTTAGGTCACAGTGTTCTAGGCAAAGCTCCCTGTTGATGTACATCTCTCATGCAAGATTTAGATCACCTCTTTTCGGGCAGAGCTCCATGGAAACACCGCCCATGATTTCTGAAATGGAGTCTGATTGGGTCCCGGTAATGCCCGGCTGGAGTGGACAGCAATCTCCGCAGTTGACACATTGCTGGACAGTTGGCAAGCCTGAGACTACCAGAACCTAGTCCTTGTAGGCTATTATTATTCTAATGCCAAAGTAAATTCCTGTTTACATAAAATGGCTGGGGAATGGAGTATTCTGGGCAATGGAAAATTCTGGTTCATCTGGTTGCTGTCCATATCATTTACTGATTCTTGATTTCCAAATCAGTAAATTACAACATACTTTGCTAAACATTAAAATAATATGAGTGCAATTTAAGCTTTCTTTGGATGATTTATAAGGTACTTCAAGATCTTTTAGCACTTATTACCATCATTAACACTATAACTTTTCATTTTCTTGGATCTGGGTGGAAATGCAGGTGTAGAAAATCAAGCTACATCTGTGGCAACCCCCATCAAGACCACTGGACTAGCTGGAGTTGCTGGGGAGTTGAATCATTTTATCTTTGCTATCCGATTGTTGGCAAGTGAAATAATAAATGTAGACATATATGCACGGTGTTAGGTGGACAGTAAGTTATTGTTTTATCATTTCCCTCTCAAGAACATCTCTCAGGGCTCATGCTAGGGCTGGTTAGCAGAAGGGATATTCCACATGCAGAGTTACTGCTTCTGCACAGCCGGGGAGAGAGATGGAGAGATGGGCCCTTTGCTCAGATACTCTGGGAACTTGCCATATCAAATCTATTTGAAGGTTGTCAGAGTCTCTTCTGTAGGAAGGCCCTGGCTCTGGCCCTGAAACAGTTCACAGGGTAAAAGACTAATAAAGTCCCCAGGATTCAGTCAAAATGAAAACCTTTTAAAAATAGCAAAGAGCCACACAACTCCACATCTGCAAGAGAGACTTTTTAAAAAGCTACCCAGACAGGTTTAGATCTCCAGTTTCTTTCATTGCTTTGCCTAAGTTGTTTAGGGTACTTTTAAAAGTAAGTCGGTACTAACTGAACTTCCAAACTAATTGATCATAAACTCCTTCTACAGAGGAAGGGGAAGATGAAAATTGATGATCTTAATACTGTGCATTTGGGAAAGGCGGAGTTCAGTCTTTTAAAAATGAGTTTCTCTGTTGATTTAGAAGAATTTTCTCTTAGTTTCAGATCCCGATAGGTCTCTTTTCCTGTTATATTCTTTGAATTTTCACTCCTTCCTTTGACCTTGGTCCTGGAAATTTGCTGTTTAAACATGAGAGATCTCCAGCACCTTTCAGAGAGAAGACAGAAATCTTGCATTAAATTCCAGGTCTGAGGAACCCAACTCTGGTTTAATTATTCCGTTTAATTACTGCCAGAACAATGCACTTGATATCTGGGCTTCTGTCTTGTGTCTTCTTTAGCTCCAGGGAACTTCCCCCGCCCCCCGGAGATGTCTGTGTGTGCATGTGTGCACATGTTTGTCTAATTTCTGCAAATGCCTTGCGTTGATTACAAATAGACACACGGTCACAAAATCTCCTAGGAAAGGATGATAGAGGTCATCATCCAACCCTGCACCAGGTTTAAATCACTGCCCAGCCACTTCCATCGGGGTCCATCCAGGTAAGAAAAGGAAGCAGTTAGGAGCAATCTCTCCATCCTTTCCACCTCCTCCCCTTCTCAGGACTCTCCACAGATGCCACTGCCCATAGGATGCATTCTAACTGCAGAGATTGGCACTCAAAGGCAGGAGGAGGGCCTGGCAAATATTGGCATAGGATAATATTTTTAATGAAATAGTCAGGTTTGTAGATGTGGCTGACTCCTGCTTCTTACATTTTGTAACGTGCTGAAAAGTCTCCTTTCCTTCTGTTACCACCCTCTGCTGTGGCCCAAAACTGCTTACCACCTCCACTACCCTGTCCTTTGACCCCTCGATATACTTGTTCAAGCATTTTTCCTAATTGACGTAGTCAATCCCAATTCTGTTTAATGAACATGCTCCTTTTTTATGAAATATTCCCTCATTCCTTGTCCAGGTTTCCAACCTTTATCCACATGATCTTTCCTCTCTGCACCCTGAATTACTTACCTACATCATCTGAGGCACCTGACTGATCTCCACCATGGGAGTGTGGTGTCCCTTAGGACAGGGACCATTTTACTCTTCCTTGGATTCTCCGTCATACCTAGCGCAGGGCTTAGCGTGTTGCTGGCATCCAGGCCTCTTGACTTTAACTGAATCTCGGGTGACCTTCTATAGCCTGAAAGAGAGGAAACGAGAAGACTTTACTCTTTCTTCCACCACTGAAAGCCAAGTTAGGGATTCTTTCTAAATCTATCTGAGTCTTTTCTGAGCACCACACCCATGGGACAATGGGGTAAGTGAAGAGGCCACTGGAGCTGCGTGGCATAGCGGTGCAATATGCCTGTCCAGGCCATCACATGGTCCTGGAAATTTACAGGAATGTATAGCTGAGCTCTTGCTCAGCCAGCTCAAAACCTGTTCTGCTGGAGACTCCTTCCCTCAGCAGGTATGCTGGGGTATTGTGAATGTTGCCAACTGGAACAGGAGGACACCCAGCCCGTGGCCAAGTTTTATTCATCTCAGTGCAGTAGGCCTGCAAAGTCAGGGCTCCACACACTTTATGGTCCTTAATCATGAAACTGGGAGCCCTCTGTGTTATCTCAGGCTGCCAAGCCAAGTTGGTTCTCTGATTCCAGTGGAAATAACCCATTGGGATTGATTTAGTCTCAGACCCTAGGACATCAGAGCTGGAAGCAACCTTAAAATTCACCTTATCAATGGAGATGGAAAGAATTATGCTCAGTGGAGTATCCCAATCTCAGAGACTCAAGGGCCGAATGGTATCTCTCATCTGTGGAAGCTAAAATACATGGGGAAGAAGTAGGTTAGATGGCTAAGCTAATAATAACTGCAAATTGTATGATTCTCAATGCAATAGGGGGATGGCTCCCTAGGTTACTTGGAGGTGTAGGGTAGAGGATGGGGAGCGGGCAGGGTGTATGAAGAACTCCTAGGAGATTGGAGAGTGGGAATATGGGGGAACCATCTCAGAAGCAGATGTCATTCCTCCACGAGGTACCCATTCCATGTAAGAGTTCTTCTGGGGAAAAGAGCAACAGGGGAAACCCAAGCTGGGCATCCATGATTTGGCATTACACCTGGATAACTAAGTATATATACATTGGTTATTGATGGTTTGATAATGTTTCCCCCTCAATTGTATCTCTATATACATCTAATTTTTAAAAATCACCTTATCAGAATCTTCTTTCACACATGAGGAATCAGATCATAGTTGCCTTGGTTTTATGATAGTGGTGGTTTTATAATAATTTAGTAATTAAATTCATTTGCCTATGCATAATTCTATCCCATGATTTATCTAGAGACTCATTCATTAAATAGCACTAATGTTAGTCATCTAGCCTCTGCTTGTCTCTAAATATAAAAACACAGATAAGACATGGTCCCTGCTCTCTATGAGTTTATTACGCATGCGCACACACACACACTTATGACTCAATCTCTTGTGTTCGATACAAGTGTGAACAAAGCATGCTATGCACATGGAGAGGTTGCTGACTAGATTGCTCTTCTGGGAAGGATGAAGGAAGGCTTTTAAGAAAAGGTAACATGCAAACAAAACCTAGGAAGGTGAAGAGTTCCAGAAACAAGGAAGGAAGGGGATCTCAGAGGAGGAGGGCCTTTTCAAAGACCTAACCTTAGCATAGTGTGCGGCATCCCATGGAAGCAGTGAGCAGCGGGTGGGACTGCAGGGGGCTGTGATATGCTGGGGTGGGGATGTGCATCAAGGCTGGAATGAAGGTGATGTGAAAACCCGTGCTGAGGGCTTGAGCTTGAACTGGGCGTTCCCTAGGAGCAGTGTCACATCCAATGTACATTTTTGTTAAGACCTCTCTGGCCACAGTAAGAAGAGATGGAACCTTGCTGGGGTGAGTATGGGGGATGCTGTTGCAACTGTCCTAGAAACAGAGGCAGCTGGAGTAGGCTTTCAAACACACCTGTCATATCATATCATGCTGTCCTCCGTTTTCCTACCCCCTGCCCAGGTCCTAAGGTTACAAATCCCTGCTTTCTAGATAGCACTCATTGCTGTATTAAATCATTTATTTGTTCACATGCCCATCATCTGTCTCTATCCATAAAACGAGAGAGCATCATGAGAGCAAGGGCACCTTGCGATTACCTTCTTATCTTCAGGCTGAGCACAGTGCCCTGTTGTACAGGGTGCCCACCAAGTGTTTACAGAGTGATTGATGAGGTGTCTGCCTTGGAAAGCGGCACTGGGACTGGGGAGGTGATGGCCACTAAAACAAAAAGCCAGACTCTTTATTTCCACTGTTTGCCTGGTGTGTGAATGGTGGCCCGTTTTCAGTAAAGAGAAGATCAGGCTGCATTCTTGACCACTGTGTTTGCTTCCACATCTCAGAATTTTTAAGGCAGGCAGCACTATTAGCCCTCTTGCTCTCTACTCAGTGAGTTTCCACACATTATCAGCTTCTGGAATCTTCTAGGGATTCTTCACCTTGTACATCTTCTATTCTCAGCTCTATCATTAATGGGTTGTGGGACAAACCGCTTTTTTTCAGGATCTTTGTTTGTTTAACTGTAAAATGAGAGTGTTAATCATGGACCTATAAGAAGCTTTCTAATTCACATGCTATGAGTCTCAATATTTTTATAGCAAGCGTAAGAGTTTTCCTCTATTTTCAGTCTTTTAAGAACACACAATGATTATACACAAAACTTTGTGAAATAATAATTTATTTTATATCTTTTGTTGTCTGTTTCAATTTCTACCATAAGTGTCTTTACAGAGCCATAATCAGAGCATATGTCTAGTGCTGCGTTCTGCTGTTATCCTTGAGCGTTGTTTCTTATATGCCTTTCATGTTGCCACAAAGTCTTCCCATTTATCATTTTAATGGCTACATAATTTTCCATGGAGTTAATATATCATAAATTATTTAACTATCTCCAAATTGTTGGGAATTTGGATTCTTTCCAGGTTCTGCTATTTTATAGAGCTTTGAACATACAGGTTTTTTTTTTCTTTTTTAGTTATTTTCCTTAGGGTAAATCCCTAGGAGTGGGATTACTAGACGAGTTTTATGGCTCTTGAAAAGTATTGCCAAATGGCTCTCCAAAAGTATTGTTTCAATTTGTGTTCCATGCACAAGTATGCCAATTTCACAGAAATCTTGCCAGTGTGTTTTTAAAAACCAATTTCCTTTATTTTTTCGAGTTGAACTTGTATCAAATGGGGCTTCCTGATTGTTGCTGCATTGGGATTATCATCAGTCAGGCTAAAGTTATAATACAGTGCTTGGCAAACAGAAGCACTCAATAATTGTTATGTGAAGAGGAAACCTGTCGGGGGGTGGCGAGGGGAATGAACTTGTCCTACCCTTAAACTTGCTTTTTTTTTTTTTTAAACCAATGATCTCCAGGTAAGCTTAGTGCAAGTGTTAAATCTTTACCTTTAATGTTGCCTCCTTTGAAAGAACAGCCAATCTTCCTCCATTCCAAGGTGGCCAATGTTTCTTAGCTTTAGAAGTCTTGGCCCAAGCTCTCTGCTTTGTGGATTCTCTCCTCTATTCCATGTCTATTTCGAGAGGGTCCTTCCAGAGATGGGGAGCTTACTTCCTTTCCCAAAGCTAGTTATGTGCATCCAAAGTCTTCCTCTCCAGAGTTATCTTCTCATATTCTCCTTCATCCCAAAGGTAGCCTTTTGGCAATTGCAAGATGAAATCACTTTCCCAGGGAGTATATTCTTCTTCAAGTTGGATTTTCCTAAGTCATCCTCTTATTCAAATTTTCATCTTCTCACTCTCTCCGAGTGAGTTCTAGTTTATACATTTCTCCCTTGAAGTGTTGGACCCATTCACTTATGAAAATTTACTGAACATCATCCAAGTGACAATCTGGATAAAAAGATAAGTAGAATTTAGTTACAGTCTCCCATGTGCTTAACATCCCATAGGTTAGAGAGGAGAGTGGTCCTCCAACATTTGGCCTGAGAGGCTTCTTAGGTAGTAGGCTATTCAGTAGGCCAGGGGGAGGTACCCTCAGGTAAATCTGATAGTAATCTTTGTACAACCAATGCTCCTTGTGCTTAATTGGTGAAACAGCTGTCCTTCCTAGTAGAAGTTACCGTATACCTTTTGACAGAAATGCCATAGTATCTCAGGGACTGAATTTTCTTAGACCAGGAAAAAAGTTCCAGAAAGGGTAGGTGGTAAACACCCATGGAACAGAGCTAATCCAGGTTCACGCTGAAAATACAGAATAAAACTCCAAAGCATCTCCCTAGGTGAGTGTCCTGGCTATTGACAGAGATGGTGGGAGTCTAAAGAAAGACATTCTATTAGGTAGGAAGAAAGGGAGACTAGTATTATCATTAGGTGTCCCACATTATGTCACTCAGCAGCTCTAGAACTCAGCGTATCCTTGTGGAGAAGTGAGTTGGGTTGGCTCATCCAGCTCTTAGAATCTATGACCTATGTATGGAACAGTAAATCCTAACAAGTCCCTCTTGACCGCTCAAAATCCTCCTTTACCCAGAAAAACAGAGAAAAGAAGGTGACCTCAATGGCTGCTGGGCAGATGTTGGAGAGTCCATTGGGAATCCATAGCCTCTGTAGCTACTGGAGTGATTATGCCCTTTTGCAGCTAAAATCTGTTGCTGGCAGGATTTGTACTCAGCTTACTGAGCCTGATGCTGTAGTTGCTGCCTCTTACTTCCTCTCATTAAGGCAACCCCCATCTTATTTTGTTTGTTTTCTCCGCATGTTTTGAGTTTGCTGCTTCCCAGCTCTTGTTATTAGAACAGACATAATTAATAACTCCTGGCACATGGAGAAGCCAGATTGGACAATCTGCCTTCTGCTTTCTCAAACCATCTTCTGAGCAATCTGAAAGCCTGAATTTATAGCCTGGACTCAATACAATGGATTGTTTCGTAATCCTAAGAAAGAATCAGGAACTCACCACATTGCCAGCTTGAAAAAATAAAATTCTCTTTGTAGTTCCTAGTGGAAGTTTTATCCAACCTCTTCAGTTAAGAATTAAATGCAATATGTACTCTTTTCCTTTCTTAAACTTCTGTTGAGAAGATGATTCCATGGCTTTCTTCAGTTACCATTCTAGGATTTTCCATTTCAGGTCATCAGGAGTTGGTTCTAAAGTCTAACCCACTCAACTTCTGTGACAGCCTAGACCCATATCCTCAGCAGAATTAAAACAAAAATTCACCATGCTTGATTTACTTTTCTTATGATTGGAGAAAATTTTTGCATTGTCTGTTGTGGGGGAGATTGAACCTGGGGCTTTGGTCATGTTAGATGAATATGTGACCACTAAGCCACATCCCCAACCCCTGGAGAAAATTGTTAAGGATCTTATTAGCATTCTCTATTTATACCCTATGTGATCACACTTCCATGACCTTTTCCCCTTCAGGGCCCCAACACCCAAACACTAGGCATCTCCAATCATTTGGATTACTTAATTTGTCCATGTTAATTTAATTAACGGAACATAAAGTGAACAAATGTGATAATTTAACACTGTGCTACTTAGTTTTGCTTGGTACTGTGGGGGATACAAATTTGAATAAAGTAAGATTTCTACTCAAGTTGTAATTTATAAACAGTAGTAAATTAGTAATTATAATACAGGGTGTAGTTATGTTAAGTTGTAATAATAGTATAAACTACTAGTTCCAGAACTTGTCTGAACATTGAATCTTTAGGGGAACTTAAGGAAATATTGATCTGTTTCCTCATCCCTAGAGATCTTTATTTAGTTAGTCTGGAGTATATCTTGGATTTTGAAAGATTTAAAAGATTGCCAGATGACTTCAATGTGCAAACCACTTTGGGGACCACTGGTATAACTGAAGGACTGGGAAATACAAAACATAAAACAAGATATTTTAATAGAGAAATGGAAAAACTTTTCATGGCAGAGTTCAGTGTAAAATTCTATCACAAATTCAGTTTCCTGGAGAGGGTTAAATTGTAAGCTTTGAGGTTATACAGATTGGAATTAGAACCTCAGCTCTGTGTTTTAGTGACTGTGGGCTCTTGAGGGAGTTACTTACCCTGTCTAAGGAGCAGCCATGAGCAAGAGCATGGAGAGTGTAGAAGAGAGAAGGGCATAGGAAGGAAAGAGTGGGAAGTCAGGGAAGGGGAAGAGATATAGGTTTTCTTGCTAAGAGAAGGTGGAGGGGGTTGCAAGAGAGCAGGATCTGAGGAGACAGAAAGGAAGTGATAGATGAAGTACATCTTAGTAGAGGATAGATACTCCACATATCCAAAATCTCTCCTCTCCACCCAAACCTCTCTTGCCCAGGTAAAAGGCAGGTCAGTGAATTCCTGCTGTGAACCAGAATACAAATCAGGAAGCCAAAGCAATGGAGCCAGACCAGTATCATGCTCTGATCAACTAATTCTCTTAGAAGAGGATGGGAGCCTCATCAGCTGCTTCTTCATGTGCTCATCCTTATTCAGGCCCTTAGACAGTCCCAGTGAGAACAAAGGAAGTGGAGAGAGAGAGTTGCATATCCAGTGGTTAATGAAAAGTCAACAGAATAAGGGCTTGAGAATGAAGAGGGTAAATGAAGACTCGTATACCTTTATCTGAATGAATCCAGCTCCATCCAAATCAGCATTAACCACTTTTCATAGTTCCATTGTGAGCTTTAAGTAACGAGTGGCTGTTCACTGAGAATGTTGGCTCCTCAGGTTCTGTGTGGAGGCCCAAGGCAGGATGGAAAGGAATAAACCCACATTTCCAAATGAAGAACTAGTTTGGTTAGATTATACTGAAGAATTTCAATGAGAACATCACATGAATTGCAAATACTTGGAGGAGGAAGCTGTAGATATTTTGTAGAAAAGAATCAAGTTATGAAATGTAGGGGATTGAAAGGGCTTTGGAGTTCTTCTTATCTAATCACCTGTGTGCAAGGCAAGAATGTGGGGGCCCAGAGTAATGACATGATTTGTAGAAGGTCAATGCTGAAATAAGTGCTGAGGAGGGAAGGGAATTTAGGTCTTTTGTCTCCTAGGATTGTTTCCCATGAGAAATGAATTTTGTTTTTGTTTATCAATCAGGAGGAGCTGAACTTTCTTTGGTGATCTGTTATCTTCCAGCTGCTGGACCTTGTTACACACCTACGACAGCCACAGAACAGTGCAGTTTGTAAATCAACCTTATCTGTTTAGTCCATTTTACCATATCACCTTTAATTTTCCTTGCCTCATTTTCTTCTTATGTATTACTGTCATGTTGGCATATTAGCAGTGTCATTACAAATTGTCTTAAATGCTTTGTGGAACAAGGTATGTTAGAAAGAAGTAAGTAACTTCATTCTTCTTGGGCCATTCTATTACCTTAGAACAGAACTAACATTTGTCAAATATCCATTATGTTCATATACATAATTTCTTGTAATTCTCTCAATGCCACCACAAGTTATGCATTATTATTGTCAACATTCTACAAATGCGGAAACTGAGTGTCAGAGAAGCGAAAAAATTGCTCAGATCTCACATTTGAAAAGGACGAGTTTGAATCCAGGTCTAGATGACCACAGTGCCCTTTCCCTATGCTGAGTGACTTTCTGTAGATATTTATCGCCCTGGAATGGGAAAGCTGCCTGGGTGACTGAATGGCCTGAGCACACAGATTTCCCACAATCCTCTGCTCTTTATTCTTCAGAAGTGACTAATTTATTCCACTCTGAAAGGCCTCAAATATTACTCCGAGCAACTGGCTTCCAAAGAATTGGCTATTTTCCTTGTTTTTAATGTTGGAGGAAGAAACCCAACCAGTTCTTTTTCTTGTTCTTTTCTTTTTTTTTTTTTTGCTCCATTACTTTACAAGATCAAAAACAATCATATTAAGATGTCAAAAATAAATTTTAAATGTGCAAATGTGGACAAAGACACCTCTGCTCTGAGAGAATCCAAAGTAATTTAAATAGACTCATGTGTACTCTGTGTGAAATGCAGTGGCCACAATTCAAATGAAGCTATTAACAGGACATTAATAAGAATGAGCTGGGGATAGATGTGGGATTGCAAAATAAGTTCACAAAGTCATTTAAATTAGGAACACACTGCGTGACTGGAAATCTGCACTGCCTGTCCTGTTCTCCCAGCTGATCCTTGGAAGCAGGCCTCATTGTTACCACTGCATCTTCTACTGATGAGTAAATTGGATATATTCCCTGTACCCATCCCTGAGCCGGATAGGACAGGAGGACACAGGGAGTAGTTCTCGCCCTTAGAGGGCTCCAGTCTGATTGACGAACTTGACTTTCAGAACAACGAACAAAGCTTATCCACACAAAACTCTTGACTTGATAATTGCAGGGACAGAGTTATGTTTCCCAAACAGGGCAAATTTGCCTCAATTCTACAGGCAACAGATCATCAAGAGAATTCCTACACAAGAGTGTGTCCTGGTTAAATTTACTTTCTAAGAAGATAACCCAAGGAGCCGTGGAACAGGAAGAGCAGATATTGCCGTGGACCTGCCGAGAGCTAAAGAGGGCTTGAGCAGAGGCTTCGTGGCTGGAAAGCTAGGAGGACTGAGAGGTATTAACTTATAAAGTTAAATACCTGGGTTTGATGACCGATAGAGGAAGTGAAGGAAAAGAAGTATCTGCAAAAAACGATGTATTCCAGTTTTATAGCTGGGGTGGATGTATCAATCAGGGCTGAATATAAAGACACAACAGATTTCCTAACACTAGAGTGACAGGTGTGGACAAATGAATTCTTTTGAGCCTGTTCTTTGAAGCTTCTGTGGAAAACACTCCATTGGAGTTTTGAGTGGGCATTTGGGAAGACAAATGAGGTGTTTTTGAAAGAAGTGAGAGCTGGAGACATAGATTCAAGAGACATTAGGATATGAATGGTACTTAATGCTCCCAAACCAAATGATTGCCACAGGGAGTTCAGGGGATGGGGTAATAGTTGGAGTCTCAAGGTGGAATCTTGATGACCCTCGATGTTAGAGTGTGGACGTCAGAGCAGGAAAGGTGCAGAACCAGGAGAGACATAACGAAGTAGTTAGTTTTTTAGTGCAAATGTCACCATGAGTGTGAGAAATATGAAGGCTGCGGTAAGATCATTTGATTTGACAATGGGACAGAAAGAGGATTTGCACTGTTCCGTGAGGGTATGTTTGGGGCGTTATAAGCCAGGTTGAGGCCATTGAGATAATAGTACCTACTCAATAAAATTTAGCTGCAAAGAGGAGAGAAATTTACCAATTACTGGATAAAAAATATGAATAATATAGAGAAATTCAAAGGCACTGAGAGGTTGAAAGAAAAGAGTTCCAGAAACAGGAGAGGCTGAGTATCCAAGAGGTAATGAGGTAAACTGGTGAAGCAAGTTTTGAAGAAGACTGAAGAGAGTCTAGTACGCGGTGGTTGGACCAGCCCTGTTGAGAAGAGAAGGCTCAACCTCTGCCCCAGAAGGGAAGGGAAAAAAGCAGGGGCTTTACAGTGTGTTTGGAAGAGAAGGAGCAGAAGCTGAAAGGAAACTTAATAACTGTTTAGGTCTGATTGTTTGTGTCCCCACAAATTCACATGTTGAATCCTAATCTGTAGTGTGATGGTGTTTGGAGGTGAGGCCTTTGGGAGATAATTGGGTCAAAAGGGTGGGGTTATGATGAATAGGATTAGTGCCCTGATAAAGGAGATCCTCCAGAGGTCTCTGGCTCTCTTTCCATCAACTGAGCATAAAGTAGTATGGTTATCTGCAGCCAGAACATGACCATCAACAGCACCTAACCACACTGCCATTCTGATGTCAGACTGCTATCCTCCAGAACAAGGGATTCCTCTTGTTTACAAGCCACCCAGCCTCTGGTATTTTGTTACAGCTTTCCATTAAGACAATGACATTCTAGTTGCATCTCATCATTGAATAGATAGGGAAATGGAGACACAGAGAAGTACAGTAGCTTGTTCCACTTAGTGATGCAAGTTAATGGAAGGGTTCTGCCTGGGAACTAAGTCTGCTGACTTACCTTCCTGTGCTCTGTTTTGTTCCCCAATTGCTTCTCAGATCCTCATGGCCCAAGGTAGATCCTGAGACAAGGGAGCATTGATATCTCACAAAAGTCCTTCCAAGTACCCTGGGAAGAAGAGCCTGTGCAACCTAGGCCTGTTACATGGATTCAGGGATTTTGTATACTTTGAGACTCTGCTTTAAGTACCTGGCCCTGAATCATTCACTAAGAACCAAGTATATGAGAACTTCTGGATCCTGATCCTGAAGCTCAGGATGAAACCTTGAGGATCCTTGAATCTCATCTGGCATTTGCTCTGAGCGGCTGATCTCAGCAAGTTCTTCCCACACCATCCCTCCCTTTGGCTTCCTGCTGATGCTGCCACTTTCTGCCCAACTCCTTCCTACAGGGAGATTGCTCTTCCTCATTCTCTGTTGGTGACTTCGACAGATAGGGATACCCTGAGGGCAGGTTCTTATTCACGTCACTTTGACTTAATTGGGTGATACTTTGATAAAAAGATCATTCCTTGTTAACCTCAAATTCTCTACTAATTTATAATTGTCTCAAATGGTTTTCTAAAATTATGAATCCAGTAACTATTTACTGAAAGCATAGTGCCTGGCAGCAAATGGAATGATGAGTCAGACACAGTCTCTGTCTTCAAGGAGTTTCTGTCTAATATTAGGGAGCTAAACAGCAAATTAAACTGGAAGTGTGAAAGTGCTTAGCAGGATGCCCAGCTTAATAAGTGAGAAATTATTTTCATTTTTAAATGATATACATAAATAACTGAGCAAAAGAATAAAGATGGATCTGATAATGAGGAGATTCCTAGATTTAGCTAGACGCATAAGAGAATGCTTCTCAGAACAGATTGGCTATGAACGTGAAGCACGGGTAGGATTTGGGCAGGCAAGGGTGGGTTGTTTGGGATGAGGGCACATTTCAGATGGAGAGAACATGTCTGATAAGCAAGTGTGTTTACAGGTCAAGCCAACTTTTCGAGAGACCCCTTGCCGTTTCGTGCCTCTTATAGCAATGGAGTGCGAGAACTGAGATCCAGGCCCGATGCTGCGATTCTTAGGGCTGTCAACCAGTGCAGGACCAGTTCCCAAGAAAAAGGGCCTGAGGGTTGTGGGCACCTTCCCCACCCCCATTCTGACTCATAGTGGGACTAAGCTGAGTTTTAGTGCTCATTTCCCTTGGTCAAACCAGGACGATTTGAATGCACCTGCCTCACTGCTGTCACCCCTGCCTGGTGAGGGTGGCCGTTGTGAGGGGCAGGGAGCACTTCCTAATTGTGCTTCTGTGGCTTAGGCTCCACGTGAAGGCTTTTGGCGGTCTCACTCAAATGAGGTGGGGGCCGGCTGACTGCTCAGCCCCACGTGGAGGACAGCTTGGCTATTCCTCTCAGTGGTCTTCCGGTCTGGTTTTGAAGTTGCAAATTTCAGAAGCGGATGCTGCTCTTGAAAAAAGGAGATGTGATGAAATGGAGCTCCACCTGTCAGATAGCAGCTGGGACCGCCTGCAGCACCCTGCATCTTGTTCTCCAGCATCCCGCTAGTCCCACCTCCTTCTTCCCCACCTAATTAGATACATTTGAAATGCACTGGCAAATGGTCTTAGAAAAAATGTAAACTAAAAAGATGGACGTAGGGAGCAAAGAGGGAAAACTACACATCATAGTGCACCTGGAAGGGTCAATACCTTTCCACCCAAAGTAATTGGGAACTCATGCTTTGTCAAGCAGAGGGCCAATTTGTGTCACTGCAAGGGCACAAGAGCTTGCCTTATCCATTCAGGGGCCTGCTCCCACCAGCCACACCTGCATGGTGGCCGACAAACCGCAGAACGCTGAGATGTGTTATTACAACCTGGTCCCCAGGGATCAACCACAAGATAGAGGGGTCAATGTTCTAAACAGCAATTAGACACAATGAACTGTTGGGCTGGGGTTGTAGCTCAGTGACAGAGTGTTTATCAGGCATGCACAAGGCCCTAGGTTCAATCTTCAGTATCACAAAACAAAAAGCAACAACAAAAACGATAAGACGTCCAGAGGTGTCAAACCATCGATTCTGTTGTTCTCCAGGGCAGATGATGGCAATGGAGAGGATGAGATGATGATGCAGATGCTGCTGCTGCCGACGATCACTCCTCAGGGGTGAGTCATACTGCCACGAAGTGCTTTCACACTTATAAACTCATTTTCTCTCAATAGCACAGTGGAGATCCCAGGTATCTTTGGAGAATCCCTAAAAGATGAACCACCACTTCTAGTAAAACAGACTTCAGTGTAGATTTATTCTTTAGAGCTGAGCATAGTGGGACTGCTGGGATTTGCATTGTGGTCTTGCCCTTGCCAGCTGGGTGACCTTGGACAAACCACTTCACTCCTCTGAGTTTTAGCTTCTTCATATGTAAAAATGTGTTAATAATAACTGTCTCAGAGGGTTATTGTAGGGGTTTAAACGATTTCATGTAAATAAAAGGTACATTATAAACTCCAAAGCATTATGCAAATATTAATTACCATCTATACAAGAATGGGCTATTTGCGAAAATGAATGTAAATCTAGTTATGAGATGGTGTGTGTGACGTGCTTGAAAGAGCACTTTATTTGGATCAGAAGACAGTGGTCTGTTTTGGTCCCTGCATATCAGGTGGCAGAGAAGGGTATGGCTTTCAGACAGGCAAACACAACTATGTAAGTCATGCATTTGTCAGTAAAAAACAGCTGCCACCATTCACTGTCGCTTTGTAACCTGTGATAGGTTGAATGATGTCCCCCCAAGAAACCCATGTCCTAATGCCTGGAATCTGTGAATATGCTACCCTACATGATAAAGGGACTGCGGATGTGATCAAATTAAGGATCATGAGATGGGGGATTATCCTGGATTACCCAGATGGACACAAGTAATCACCTGGGTGTTTGTAAGAGGGATGTAGAAAAGAGAGAGAGGGAGAAAAAAGGATGTAGGAAGAGTCAGAGTTATATAATGGAAGCAGAGGTCTGAATAAGGCACTTTGAAGATAGAAGAAAGGGATACACATTGAAAAACATTGTACCTCTTCAAGCTGAAAAATTCTCCTGTAAACCCTCCAGCAAGAACCCTCCAGTCTGACAACTTGATCCAAAAGCCCAGAGAAACTAGTTTTGAAGTTTTGGCATCTAAAACTATGAAACACTTGTTTGGTGTTTTAAGCCACAAAGTTTGTGTACTTCATTATCCCAACCATTAGAAACTCATTCATCCCTCCACCTTGAGGTCCAGGGTCCCCAGATACTCTGACTCCTGTTTTCTTCCTCCCAACCTGTACCCAACTTCTAAGTAGACTGGTGGACTGTGCCCAGGCCTCTCCACTCACTCCATTCCTTGGTGGACCACTATGGAGCTGGTCCTGCTGATTCCGCACAGCCCACACATCATCAGAATTTACAATTGAGGAGTTCGTTCCTTTATTCCACACCTTGAATTGTCTGGAAAGTTTCTTGGGGCATTGAGGCTTGTGAAATGTAGCTTTTGAAACTTTGGGAAAATTATTTTGAACTATTTTCTATCTGTCATTTGGAGATTTGGTTTCTTTCTTTGCCTACATTATATGTTGGAGACTTCAGAGAAATGATAGCAACGAAAGCTCCTTGTCCTCTATAAAATTCTGTTCAGATGTGAACTCCTATCACCATCATCATGATTACTTGAAAAACATAGAAGTTTCTAACATAATCTCTTCCCAACTTAATGTATATGTTTTGATAAGTGACAGATACTTTGATTCTGGACAAGAGAACCATTTTGTAAGAATGTCCAATGGAGCACTGGATTTTTGGACACCTGGATTATCCATAAGATTGAACTCTATTGGAATACAGACCCCTTAATATAAAAACTCAATGCTGTGAAGACATGAAATAATTACTTAAACACCCATTTAGAGGTGGGAAGATGGGGGCAAATTTTACTTGTCTTTCTCTTTGTGGAACAAAAATAGAAATGACACATTGTTAATCAGTGACAAGGTCCTGTGAAAACAGGGGCTTTTAAAATATCTTTTGGCCACAAGACTACCAAGAGCAGAGGGGCTATGTATCATTGTGAATCCACACTTGCTGTGTCTGGTCATTGAAAATGAACACTGCTAATTATAGGCTCTTTCTCAAACATGGAAATGAAAATTTACCTAAAAATTCACCCTCAGCCCTCAAAATGGTAATGCACTGCAGCCCCACCTACCTCCTCTAACTTGATTAAGATCAGAAAAAAAAATCAAGAAATCATCTGGTAAATTTGAGCAGGGGAGCGGAGCATATTAGAATGAAGGGGCAGGTGTTAGAGGGGAAAATGTTTATTGACCACTTAGTTCAGGAAGCAAACTTACCCTTTTTCAATCATCCTATCTGATTTAATTCGCATTACGACCCCACTATCTGGCTAGTGATCTCCATTTTGGAGATGAGGAAGATGGACTCAGAGAAATTAGGTAGCTTTCAGAAGATCAGAGCACAATGTGGTATAGTTGGCTTTCTAGATTACTGCTAGTTCATCCTTTCACAAAAGAAAGAAAGCAGGAGGAACTGATTGCTCTGAACACATACATTTATTTGGTGCCCTTTTAAGTTCTAGAATTTAAGTTTACTAAATGACTGGTTTTGATTGTCTTCTTTGAAACTAGTCTGAAAGCTCTCAAAGTTCTTGCAAACCCAAGAGAACGGAATAAAACTCCAAGACTGCCTTCTTTATCCCCAGATTTGGTGCTTCCGGGGAACTTTGCCACGGATTCTCTGCATGTTGATGCCCACGGTTTCATGGGCAGCTGTAGTCCCCTTCCTGATTCTTTGCCAGGTTTTGCTTCTTGAGGACCTACACCCGCTGGATGTACTGAGCAGAATTTTGTAAAATTTTTTGCAGTGCTCAGTACAAGGAGTAAGACGAGTTTAGTCTTTCAAGTAACACATCAAAGGTCAGGACCTGGTTTAGTTCTTGCATAACTGTGCAGTTGTAGGTCAGTCAGGAGTGGGACTAAATGACCTCCTGGGTCTGAATTTCTCATTTCTAGGAGATCAATTTGATGGGATTTTTGAAAAGTCAAATACATGAGGTTGGTGAAGGGACATCTACATTTTGTTTATTCAGAGAGAATTGAGAACAATCCAGCATCCCTTCCCAAGAGAATGCACCCCATGTTCCTTTGAGAAAGATGATCCAATACTAAGGGTTGATTGTCTCCACTCATCTGTGGAGGTTGGGACTAGACCCTGGCCAGTGAGAAAGTTGATCTATTATCATGTGTTAAATCCAGATAAGATGTAATGTTATACAACATAATCTTTTTTTAGTGATATTATGGGAAGGGGAAGGGAGGGATAAAGGTGGGTAATCAGGGGGGGGCAATCCTGGGGGTAATTCTAATATCCAGAATGTATATACATTTTATATTATTTTGTTAAAAACTTGCATGGTTGTTCAAAAATTTAAAAAATTTTTAAAAAAAGACAATAGAAGACTGTCATAGAATGAGTCCCTGCCAAATTGGTAGAGTTAAAGATGGAGAATAGATTGATTGGAAGGAGAAGACGAAGCTGGAGTAGATCTTAGGGAAGAAAGATAAGACAGAAGTGGAGATGAAGCTAAAGTGGGCTAGGAACTGCTCCTGCACATGCTGCTGTAGACCAGAGTCAGTCACCAGAATGCAAAAATCTGCACTGCTTTCAGCTGGTTGGTTGCTCCTTGTACTCGCTGTTCAATCTCACGGTGTGCCATTTCCCTTGACTGTGCAGCTGTCTCACAAAACTGTGAAGGTTACCAGACGGCGCATGTGAACATTCCCAAGAAAACGTGAGTGTTGTGCAATGTAATAATTATCATCTGCAGAGCCCTCGCAGATTGTCCTGTTAGGCAGCAACTTTCGTTCCTCTTTTCAGATGAGGGAAAGTAGGTCTAAAGTGTCATGACCTTTTTAAGGGCATTCACCCAGTAGGTGACAGAGAGCAGAAGTTAGGAATGTGGCATTTTCCCCGATGTGAGAGATGCCTTGCCCTGTGTGTCTGTGCTGCTGTAGTCAGCTACAGCAGCAGGATGTAGAAGGGACAGGTTCCAGTCGCTGCATCACAGAGTTCCCCAAAGCTTAGTAGTTTAAACTGTGTGTTAGGGATTGAGGGAGAACTACGCTGGACATTTCTGGCTCAGAGGAACTTGTGTGGGAGCAGACAGTGGCTGGAGCTGGAAGAGTTGAGAAGGGATACTGGAGCAGGTGGGGCTTGGTCAGGCTGCCCTCAAGGCCCTTCAGCATGGCTCACTTTGGATTTCCTCCTAGCATGGCAGCATCAGGGCAGATGAGTAGCTTACTTGGTAGCTCAGGACTGCATATGTGAGAGGTCTAGAGAATAAGATGAACATGGCATCATTATCTTTCCAACATACCTTCAGATGCCACAAAGCATCACTTACATGATATTAACATGATTACAAGTGAGCTCTTACCTTTCCGTGGATTCAAAACAGGGAGCATAATTTCTAGAAGAGCAGAAGGTACAGGAGAAAATGCTGCAGCCATCTTCAGAAAAGTAACCTGCCAATCCCCAGGGCAAGATGCTACACACTGTAATCCCAGCAACTTGGGAGGCCAAGGCAAGAGGATCACAAGTTCTAGGCCAGCCTCTGCAACTTAGCAAGATCATGTCTCAAAATAAAATTGAATAGAGCTGGGGATGTAGCTCAGTGGTACACCACACCCCTAGGTTCAACCCCAGTAACACACATACACACACACACACACACACACACACACACACAGTAGTCCACTACAAGGAAGGGAGCTGGGAGGAAGGGCCAGTTATGTCTGCACCAAGGATATTAATTATAAAGCAGACTCACATTGACAGACAAGTCCCAGGCAGAAAAAATATCAACAATATCCTAACATTTAACAAAAGAGCATGTTAAACTGGCAATGGGATGGATCCTGAAATCACACCCGGGCGGACTTATCAGTTTAGTGAAAGGTTAACAAAGCAAGCATTCATAGAAACAGCTCTATACACATTGCTAGATTACATTTCACAGGCTCAACTTTTTCTTTGAATACATTTAAAAATAGGCTTTCTATATGACTTAGTTATCTTGGAACATCCCTATGCTCTCTGCCCATCTGTACCTCCAACCCCCAGCAGAGCTGGACACCAATGAATTCTGAATATAAATCAAAAGCACCTTCCCACTCAATTAATCTTTTAATAATGCCATCTTTTAACTAAAGTAAAAGGAATTATTAATTTATGTATAAGACTTTTTACATTTGCATATTTGTTTCCATTTTGGGGTTTTGGGGGGGTTCTTTATTTTTATTAAGAAATTGAGTTATTGTACAATCATAAATGCATATAAAGTAACAATATGATATGCATATATTCTTTTTTAATGAAAAAATATAATATATATATATAGATTCTGAAAATTAGATTTATCCCTAAGAACCCTCCCCCAATTATCCACCCTTATTCCTTCCCTCCCCTTCCCAAAACATCTCTAAAGATGTATTAGGTTGTATGACATTACACCTTATCCGGATTTAAAACATGATACTAGACCTCCTTTCTCCCTGGCCAGGGTCTAGCTTCAGCCTCCACAGATGAGTGAAGACATTTGACCCTTGGTTCTCTGGGTTATGCTGACTTCACTCAGCATAATTTCTTCCATAGCCATCCATTTACCTTCAAAGGCTGCAATATCATCGTTTCTAATTGCTGAGTAAAATTTCATAGTATATGTGTACCACAGTTTTTGGATCCATTCATACCTTTTAATTGATGCATTATAGTTGTACATATTGATGGGATATGTTGTTACAGATTCATACATGCATACAATGTAACAGTACAATTTGGCCAGTATCACTCCTCAGCAATCCCCAACCCCTTCCTCTTTCCCAAAACACACCTTCGTCATTTCCTCTACTGATGTCCCTTTGATTCTTAGGAGATCCACCCCAACCTTTGTCTTCGTGTTTTCTGCTCTAGCTTCTCCATATGATAGAAAACATAAGATACCCTTAACCTTCTGAGTTTGACTTATTTCACTTAATATGATGGTCTCTAGTTCCATCCACTTTCCTGCAAATATCACAATTTCATTTTTCTTTCTTTTTCTTTTTAAAGACAGAAGGACAGTAAGGGAGAGAGTGTGTGTGAGAGAGAGCGAGACAGAGAGAGACAGAGAGACAGACAGAGAGAATCAATTTTTATTGAGTTTTTCACATGGCTTTTGTTGCTTTGACACTTCGTACGTGGGTGCTGGGATTTGAATCTGTGCACTCGCGCATGTCAGGCAAGCACCGTAACCACCGAGCCACTGCTCCAGTCCCCATAATTTCATTTTTCTTTATGACTGAATAAAACTCCATTGTGTATATATACCACATTTTCTTTATCCATCCATCTGCTGATGGACACCTAGGCTGGTTCCATAGTTTGGTTACTGTGGATTGTACTGCTATAAACATAGGTATGCATGATTACTGTAGCAAGATGACTTTCATTCTTCAGGCTGAGTACTGAGTATTTTGGACATTTGTATTTTTCTTTGCTGAGCATTTACTTTGAGCCAAGAGCCATGGTATCTCCTGGTGCGAAGGAGCATTCAGTGAGTATTCTGCCCTCATCAGTCGAGGGCCAACCACGCAGTGAAAGGAGATGAGTGAGATAGGGTAGGAGGTCAAGTGTGGCCTGAGAATGGAATCCCAGGCCCAGGTCTCTATACTGAAAAAAGTTCTGGTTGAAGTTTCTGGGAGAGCATGGGAGAGATGATGTTTAAATCCTGTGGTATGTCTGACGGGGCTTGAATGATGCTTTAAATGTGTGGTGGTTCATAGAGAGTCCTCTTTGAATTATTGTAGGAATTTTTGAAAATGATATATGTTTAATATTTTGCATGTGGTGGGCATTCAAAAAAGAGTACTATTGTTATTAGGTTGGGTTTTTCTATTATATTACTATTATTATTATTATTATTATTATTATTATTATTATTATTAGAGATGTGATCTCGTTATGTTGCCCAGACTGGTTTTGACTCATTGGCTCAAACAAGCAATCCTTCAGCCTCAGCCTTGGGAGTGGCTCTGACTGACTATAGGTGCGCACCTCCATGCTAATACTAGAGTATAAAGAGTGACTTCTTGTTTTTTTTAATTATCATAACAATCCTGTAATTTGTGAAATGTAGTTGCAGTGCCTCGTTTTACAGATTAGAACATTTATATTTGGGAGTACAAGTGATTTATTGGGGGTGTCTTAGCTAGTAAGTGACAGTTAGGATCTGAAACCCCTTTTCACCCTGCCATACATCCCCTAAATTACTAAGTGACCTTGTGTGAGCATTCCGTATCCTGTCCTTCCATCTAGCGTTTGGTTTCTACGTCTGCAAAGTGAGAATAGTGAATTAAATTATGCCTAAGGTCCCCTCCGGGTCCCAGTGTCTCTGATGAAAACGTATGTTCAGGCCTGGACCCTGCTTGCTGAAGAGCTCCTCATACAGCTTGGAACCTGGCTTTAGAGGGACTGGAACCTGGAGCTGGGCCCAAATCATAGGCCTAGCTTGGCACTCATCACTTCCTTGACTGCCAAAAGGACAGAATTCTCTAGAGAATCTGAGAGCAATCTGGCCAACTTCTGATGGCCTTAAGTTATCTCTGACCTCGAACTCCTGATTATCTGAAGCTTATTTTTAAAATGTTTTAAGACTGCTTTTATATCTCTCTGAGACCCTTTCTATCTTACTATCATCATGTACCTCCAACAACAAGGAACAGGAACTGGGAGACAGGCAATTGGTATCTAATTTTTGTCTCTGTGTGACCCTGAGGAAGTCACCTTAAAAACAAGACTAGCAATAAGGACTATCCTTGCTTGAGAGTTATGGAATCCATGTGGCTTCCTCTTGAGGGGGAAATGGAAGGCCCAGGTTGTAAGTGACTTTAAGATAAGAACATCATTGGATTTTACCAGATTATTTAGTAACAGTTGGAAAATTGTTCAGGTGGGTCCATTTCAGCTGCTTTTCTT